>JBCJKH010036772.1:5233-27321 GCA_039877255.1 Loriculus beryllinus | reverse complement strand
TTTGCCCTGGTGGTCCTGAGGAGTTACTGGAATACTTGTTGGACCTGCTTTATATCACTGTGTGCACTGATAGTGACATTGAGAAGAAACAGGTAAAAGAGTGGAAAGGGGATCTGGATTTTCTCTTGTTCAATTCTGATAGCAGTCTCCCTGTCTGCTCAGGCAGCCCTACAGCTTCCTTCAGTCTTTCTTTGGCTCCTTGACTCTGCTTTTTGCATTATTACGTTGTAATCTCTTCTTGCTTTCCCCCCCCCCCCCCCAACTTTTGCTCCCAAGGGAGAGTTGTCAAAACTCCTTATCTGTTGATGAATGAAAGGAATTTTTGTCTCCACTGCCTGGAACTGGTTAATGCAATTCTGGACAATACCGCTGGGTCATTGAGTCAAGCGAACAGCAAAAGTTTAAATACATAGAAAGAGTTTGTTTGGTGCCAGTCTGTATCGTCATCTGCCGATATTTTCTGCCATGCAAGGAAGTGAAAAAGACAAGACTGGAGGCAGTTGTAAAGAGTTTCTAGAATTGAAGAATAAACATTACCAAATTCTGCAACTTAAACGTTGGCAGTGGGAATCCAAAAGGAGATGCTTTAACATTTGCACTAAAAGGCATTTTCACTCTGCTGTTCGAATGCTTTTTCTCATTACTGTTCATTAGAGTGTGATGCTAATCATACAGTTGTGTGTCTGGTGTGAGAAATGGTACTTCTGGCCAAATCTTGCTTATCTGAGTAAAAACAATAGGCATTGTCCATGAATACAAGACTGATTAACAGCTATGATGTTTGGCAGTGGCCCAATTCTATAAGGTCCTGTGAGTTCAACTTCCATTGAAATGACACCTTGCAGAACTGAATTTTAAAGGAATCAGGAAATACTTAAAAACTGAAACCTAAAGCCCAAGTTCATTTCTATTTTCAACATTTTTTATAAGTTACAGTGCTGAGAAAAATCTTGATCCTGTCTTTGTTGAAACCAGTGGGAGATGAGGAAATGTGCTGTTGACTTCAGGGAGCAAGAGGCGAAGCTCTACCTGTTTGCTATAGGCGCAGTTCTGCTGCTTCCTAATCTTGGACTGACAGCTCTGTTTGGGACAGAAAAATCTTCGAAGAACTAGATAAAATGTATGTGTCTATGACTCCTGAACTCTCCATAATTCATTGCTGTATCCAATACTAGTAATGATTACTCATAGTTGTGTTGTGTTAATAACACTTCCATATGACCATATGTAGTCATAGAAGAAAATCATGTATTTGTGCAGGAATGTACATTACCCGAAGTAGAAGCTTCTCCCCAGTATTTGCACAAACAAAGCTCTGCCTGGACAAACATGAGCAACAGACAACCAGTGAGCAAGAATTCCTTTAAATAGAAAGTCCTGGCCTGGAGCTTGACCCAGGCTCCTAGAAGCCAACAGGAGTCATCCTCTGGATTGCAGTGAGCTTTGTATCATGCACTTTCTTCATAGCAGTGTTTGCAAATCATCTTTTGCAGTATTCACCCAGCTGAAATCATACTGCAAGCAGATTCATATGGTATATTCACATAAATATGTGCTGTGATTCATAAACAAATTACATTTGCATCTGTCAGCTATGGCTGGGGAAACGACAATAAAGAAAATAACAAAACAGAGAGAAAAGGGAGAAAAAAGTGACTATTGTGTGATAGTGAAAGGAAAAAATTCAACTGCATTTCTTTATCATCCCAGGTATTAGGTAGCAAAGGTTTAAGAGGCTCCCTTAGGTCATTCAAGCAAGTTCTATGCAAAATAAGCTCTTAATTGTAGACCAAAAATGCCATTGTTTATTTCAGACCATGTCAGGAAAATGTTTCTACAGCAGCTCTTGTGTTTCCAATCTCATCTTGACTTTTGTAGAATGTCCTTTTTAAGCATCTGAACCTCAGATTGATAAGCCAATATGAATGACAATAAGATTCAGCCCTAAAAGTTTCTGTGGTGATAGTGGTTGCATTGCAGTAAAAAATTGCTCATGAAGAAAAATAAAAGTTTTCTTTGATGCATGTATACACATGTGTGCACACACTCTGAAAAGGCTAATTTTAGCTTGAAGACAATAATTTTTACTTCTGTTGTCTTAGGAGAGTGTTAGTATTTGGTTTTATTAATTCTCTTTGTAACACTTTCTTCTTAGCTGAGAAAATTACCTCTCAGATGATTCAGCTACCACTGGTTTATGAAAAAATGGCAGTAGATGTGGTTAAAGAAACACCTACTAAATCAATCATCCTTCTAAGTATGCCAAGGCTTGTAGGAAACCAAACAAGATCCTTGTCATCCACCCACCCAGGAGGAGTATGTCAGTGCAATCCACTGCGCTGGCTTATGTGCATTGTTGAAATGTTGTTTCTTTCCAAGCTGTGAGCCAGGCTTTGAAATGCACTATATATTTTTCCTTGTTCTTGTCAGAATCCTGTCCCTTCTGTACAAACTATCTATAAAAGTTGAAATCAGCATTCTCAAAGCAGGCTAATTATTTTGGATGCCCAATTAAAGACAAATTAAATAGACCTGATTCTCAGAAGATGTTGAAACGTGGGAAGTCAGGACATATTAAGACATTTTGGTTTAGTTTTCCAAAACCAAACTTCATTTCTGAAAATTATATCTGATTTCTATAAGCCATTGGCTGTAAGGACAGAAGAAACCTTCACCGTAATACAGATTCTCACAACACAATCTGTGTGAAACCTCATAGTGCCTGTTTTTGGTTTAAGAGATAAATGAGTTAATCATAAAAGCACATATCTGGGGAGTTTCAAACTATAGAATCATGCAGTCTTTGTACAGCTGGGCACTCATAATCAGTTATGGCACAAAAAGCAGAAAGGTCCTTATTGCCTTCCATATACATTTTTATTTCTCTCCAAATATCAATGCTATATTGACTGTTAATCTGAAAAACCTCATTTAATGTCAGCTTGCTCACAGTTATGAAAATTCAGGTAATGTATTCCTGCTACTAATTGTATTTGAGAAAGTGTTATTAATTTCATATATCAAGTTCGTAGTGGCCATCTGTTCCCTCCGAACTGCTGCGTCTCCCTCCATCTGCCCTGTTTTTCTTCTGCTAATCGGGTGGCAAGGGCTCAGATGATTGGGAAGTTTCACTCTGACTTTTGATTTGTCACTCATCATCAAGCCAGCTGTGCATTTTTAAACAGACTCTTGCAACGGGTGGTGCTGAATTTAAATCTTACTGCCTGTTTTTTTTTTAAATAAAACCTTTTTTTTTAATAAAAAAAAATCAAAAAGAAGACAGATTGTATTTTCTACAGTGTAAAATGTGCTTTGCTGCCACTAATTTGGCTGCATCTGCACTCTCATGAATATAGATGAAGGTACATGTCCAGGATATTATTAGGGACTGTGGAGAATGGGGAAGAATTTCAAGTGTGGCAAGACACCACAAGTTTCTAGCTCTCAGAGTAATGAGCAAGAACACGCGATGCTTCTGGCTTTAGCTGATGCTAGACTGAAGCTATGATGTTAGTGCAGACCTTTAAGAACAGGTATGAATAGTAGTAGATGTTCAAATGTCCAAGTGGGGAAAATTATTAAAGAAAAGTAGAATGGCCTTTAAAAGCTTTTGTTTCCTTTCTTCCCCTTGAAATCAGCCACAAGAAGGGTTACTGGTGATTACTGAAAACTTTGGGATCTATGTTTTTTATTGCTGTGAAATTCACATTTCTGTCATAAGAATGTGGGAATTCTCAGACAAGAGCAGGCTTTGAAGTCCTTATGCACCCCCCATTCACAGAATACTCCAAGCACTCCGTTTCAAGGGGTAGCCTGTAGTGAGTGCTGGGAACAGGGAGAACTGAAGAACATCAGAGCAGTCAGACAAGACTCAGTTTGCACTCAGGAATGTCCCTTAATAATTTCTGGTAGTAAAAGGATGATCAGAATTCTCGAACACAGGGTTTATCTCCTTTACAAAATCCACATTGTCCTTAGCTATAATTACTCTAGATATTCCTGTTATCCATGCAAATGTTCAATTCCTTTTGACTGTTGTTGAAACGATTCAAACCTCAAGTGAAAAATTAAATATTTATGCCTGGTACAGAGGGGATATTGCAAGAAACAATTGGATGAAATTAAAGCAGACGAACTTCAAGCTGTACAAGAAGAGGAAATTCCTAGACAATGAGATGTATTAAACAATGGAATAAAATTGTGAGTGATATTATGGAAGTCTCACCACTTAGCCCATTTGACACAAGGTCTGACAAAAGAGCTGAAAACATGCGTCAATGGAAATGAAGTGAACTGGATAGTTTATCAGGTTCCTTCTATGCCGATTTTCTATTGTTCTGCAATCTGATTTATGAAATCCAGACTGCACAAGGACATTTGCAAGTAGGAATACATCATAGTACCTGAAGCATATGATACTGTTTTACAGCTTGGAGGTGAAGTTTGATGGCTTCTCTTTGCAGGGGTTCATGAAAACATTTCCTCTGCTTTGTATTTATGAGAGGTCTGAAATAAAGCTCACATGTGGGATCCTGTTTGTGTTAGGCAGAAACGAAAAAAGAGACTTGTCAAATCTACCACCTACTCTTTGCAGTGTATTGTCCCCACAGACACATGCTTATCTTGGAGTTTTAGGTCAGTTCTCTACAGGAATAGGAATTATTTCTGTACTGAAAAGTATTTTTGTCAAAGCCACTTCTGCATAAAAGTACATACAAGTTATATATATGTCTATTGCAGTATTGAAAGCATTTCACTTTTATTTGATTTTCCCATTTGAACAGTCCCAGATCTCTGATAAAATTTAATCAAAATTTCCATGTTTCACCTGAGTCTTAGCTGCTGCCATGAAATAGCACAAATATTACCTTAGACTGTTGTGAAAATGCAAATACAGGCCAACCAGCTCTAAAGTTTTGAGAATCTAACCAAACATCTCACTTAACTTGGTAGCAGAGTCCAATAGCTAACAAGTTCTACCTAGTTTCTACGAGTGGGAGCAGAAAGTGGCAGGAGCAGGAAGAGGACTGTCACAATGTCCTCTGTCTGACAATATTACTAGGATATTTGCCCCCCCTCCCGCAAACATTTGTTCATCTAATCTTACTTACAGCAAATATAGGATTTGTACATCATCATAATGAATTGTATTCACAGGTCACAGTATTTGTATGTGCAGGTGACCAGCTAAACTTGTGATTGGCTATTTCCAGGGAGACTTGATGCACTTTGTGGGTCTATCTGTGGTAACTGTGTGCCACTTCTTTGGAACTTTTGCAAAGATACATGCCCAAATACTAGATTGGCTATGTGAACTGAATCGCTAATTAATTGGAAAATGAACCTAGTTACAGTCCAAGCCTTGCAAGTTAACAAAATCTCCTTCTGGATTTCAACTCTTGCAAAAAATGCTCTGTAAGGTAAAACTGAATCTTTATTCTCTTTTATCAATAGACATTGTTAAGTTACCAGGGGCTATAAAAAGACATTATTTGGGAAAAAAAATCAGAGGTCAAAGCAGAGTAGGAAGCTATCTAGTTTTAGTTAAGAATCATAACGCTACTCCTATAATTACCTTCTATTTGTCTGTTAATAAAACTGTACAAATTTTTAATGTGTCCTATGAACTCAAGCATTTTAATGTTGCTACAAAATTATGAAGAAAAGCCATATCAAGTTGTTGCTTCCTTATTAATCTACAATATGAGGTCTAAAATGTGCTTGGTCTTAAATTTTTCAGTTGTGTCTTTTGTAAGGACTTATGTGTATTTATTTCTGCTGAAGTGAAGGGGACTCCATAACTGCCATTATTAACAGTGGTGACAAATTATTTACCTGGCTTCATTACTTTGACTGCAGTCCACATGTGTAATCTCATTCTTCTGTTTATCAGGCAAACAGCCTGAGACAATTAGTGCCATAGCAAGTAAAATAAAAGCTGGTGTAAGATTAATATCTCTTGTAAAAGCTCCCAGCTCATCATACTTCATCACAACTATACCTAGTTGTACAAAAGGAGAACTCTACCTGTCTTTCCAAAAATCCAGTTACAAGTCACAGATACAGTAATTACACAATATATATATACACAACAAGTAAGGTGCAAAAGTAGGTAAAAGCAGCAGATGAAAAACCTTGGGTAAGAATGCTTGTAATAAGATTAGCCATTATAGGGCACACTAAATCAAATAAATCTTGCCAAAATTTATAAAACAGGGAAGATGCACAGTGGAGACACTCACATGTAAGCCTGTTGCAGAAAAGAGTATTTCCTTTTATACTTGACAAAATCTACAAAGGATGGATTGCAGTACTGATAGAGGCGTGCCTGAAAGTGATTTGGATTTAGATGGTGACCAAGAAAAGAACATTTCTAGCTCATTTGTGACTTTTCATTGTTCTTATCTGAGATTTTTAATTGCTGAATCTTTGACAAAGATTATCAATTGAGGATGGGCCTAGACAAAAGCAAGCCATACCCTAACCCTTTCATAGTCACATGTTTAAGAGTAAGGACTTTAAAGGAATGTGTCTATATTCATTGAAGTCAGTGAATGTTAGATGTCCAAACACCTTTAAAAATCCAGTTTCAAAGGCCTAGCCTAGAGGTTGTCTGTCTGTAAAGAATATGTTTGCTACAGGAATAAGTTGGTGCATCCCCTAAGCTGTCTTGATTAATTCAGTTCCATGCTTCCCAAAGGAGCAAAGCAATACTTTTCTTTCTAGGTTGAGGACAACTGATGAGTTTGGCACCATCAATAGTGCAGCATACAATTTGTAAAATTCCTATGCAGAAATCCAGATTCCCAATGACTCTTTCATCGCTTTTTTAACTACCATCTAGCTGTCTCCGCTACCATAGAGCGCTATATAAAACCACTGTAGGACTCTGAGCCTAAGAGACAACCTGCTTGAGGCAAGAGACCTTTATAACTAATGGGTGATTAGACCTGTCAGTGGGCAGAACATTCAGACTCCTCCTACTGAAGTCCACCTGTGGGAAAGAGAATGCGCAACAGCTACAGAGCAAATGCAGATGCATACAAAGCCTTCATATAACCTTCTTTATTCCTATTTAACCAGAAAATTATTCATGAGGAAGAGTTCTCCATTTTCCAGACAAGAATAGTCAAGTACAACATATGAAAGGTTAAATTGCAGACCAAAGTAGTTGTTCAGGTTTTGCAATATCAAAAATAGGAATAGAAGTTGGGATCTCGCTGTGTACATACCAGCACAGCAATAATTTCTTTTTTCCAAGTCCAGTCCTATGTTTTTCCAAATCAACAGTTGAGCTACCGGATCAGATCATTGATGACTAATAATAAAACATATTTTTCTTCTCTAATCTCTTTCGTATCCTTGTGACCAATGGATAAAAAGTTATGTTATGCTTTTGGAATTTCTATGTGCCTGTGACAATAAAAGCAGACTTAAGAAAAAAGTAATGTCCTGGAGCTAAAATACCACTATCCCCTCTCTGCGTGGGTAATGGAACAGATTCACCTTCACCGTAACATTGGACTGAATTACATGTTATAGTCCTTGACATGCTTTGACATGACTAATGCGACCCAGCTGGTCTCAGTGGTAGAAAAATGTGAACATAGAATGTGTGGTTTACGAGATACACATATGCGTTGACGACAAAAAATACCCATGGTTGTGTTTGTGTGATTTAACCAAAAATAAAAATAACAGGAGAGAAATCTATGAGCTTACAAGGCTCTGCAAATATGCAAACTGTCATATTTCAGTATTTACATGTATGGAAAGGTAGCGGGTGAGTGCGTGTTTATAGTCCTTGGGTTTCCAAGTGTACATGTGTAAACTGTTCCCTCTGTCGTTTAAAAGATGACCATCTAGCCAGTTTTTTCACTGCAGTGTTTAACCAGGAACCATATGATACTATGTTTTATTTAAAATTGGGCTTGTACCACTGAAGCAGGAAACTTGTATCTTTAGAACAATTTTGTATTGCACAGTGCCACCATATGTTACCTACTTTAGTGTTTTTAAAGAGATTGCCTACTGCCTAAAGGTAGCATGTCTCAAATTTACAAATCACACATTGCTTGAGGGCAGAAGTGAAACCATTGATTTAAGAGAATGCAATATGCTTAGTTTAAGGGTGTTAATTCAACTCTATCATCCTCCAGTGTTCCTTACATTGAAATGCATTTTAGCGTGGGGCAGGGGAAATAAAAAGATTGGAACTACAGGTTCTATAATTGTGTTTCATCTTAAAAGGAGAGAAGAAACTGTCTGATTAGCTAGACAGACACATCTAGCATAAGTGCTCTTGGAACCTCTCGAAATGAACACTCTGAATTATGAAGCTGGCCTTTTACATTTCTCATCATTAGTGTAAAAAAAAAAGTAGCCACTAGTACCTTGTAACTAATTTAGCAGACGGGCTTATTCTAACATTTGCTCTGAATTACCTCGTGCATATTTTAAAGGGAAAACTTGTAATTTATTTATATATTTTAATATTTAACTTTCTTTAAAAAATTGGATTGCTCACAGTAATTTAATATATTTCTATTCAATGTTTGCCTTCAGATAGCTTCTGCAAATTTAGAGATAGAAAAGTCCTAATCCCTCTGGGTGAAAGATCATTACCCACTGCCTTTTCAATTCTAGATTAAAATATTTAAAGTGATGAAACTTCCAGTATTTTCCTTGAAAAAACATTTCATACCAAAATAATTCTCCCTGGCTTCAAAGCCTAAGGGTGATGAGCACCTCTTACAATATTGACTTCATTATCTTATTTGCTGTATTTCTATTAATGTACCTGATGAGGAAGACAAAACCAAACAGAAATGGAATCCCACTGTAGTTCAGTGATCCTCAATAAGGATGAGTTTCTGTCTCAGTGAGCTCCCTGTGTAGCTGTTGGGCATAAATGCACAGGCAGACAAAAACAAGCAAGCAAATAGTGCAGGGTGCTGATGTAACTACGGAGCTGTCCTCAAGGTCTCAGAGACAACAGGGGGCTCTTGCTTCCATACTGCCTGTAAGCACAGAAATTGGGTGAAAACCAGCCCTCCCCACACTTTACAGCATCACACTTTGCATCATCCAGGTCAGCAATCCTGTCCAGTACAGCATGAGCCAATGTGTTAGCAGCAGAGAAGATTGTCAAGTTTGTGCTTTTACAGAGTTCAGCCCCAGACGACTGTGGAACTAGGTATAGCCTAGGTGATGACTTTCTACATTCTGTGGGGGATAAAGCTCAGACGCATCTGATAAAGAAGACAAGAGCTGAAGTGTCAATGCTTCTGCTACTGCAGTCTGATCAAACTGAGGGTGCTCCGCAAGGACTCAAAAAAATAGGTTCAGTGTTAGCAGGTTGTCTTTGCATCCATCCTGTTGCCTCACTGTTACGCTGAATGCTGCAAAATAGGTCAAAAGTGAACACTAAACCAGAGTCTGAATAGGTCATGCAACTAGATATCCTGGTTTCTGCAGTATTTCATTGTGCATAGTTTAAGAGAGTGGAATGGAAAGTTTCTGAAATAGCCCTTAGTCTTTGCATAAATCCTGTCTGTGTTTTATGCATGTCTTGTTTTCTTATAAACTTGATAAAAAAGGGCATTTTTAAGTACTTTGGTGACAGATTCCACATACCATTTACTTTTTGGAGCATGTATTTTACACTGGCTGCTGAGGCTTACACCAGAAGGTTGGGTAATTCTTCATAGGAAATGGCTGTGGCATGTGCTGAAAAGAGTCTCCAGTTTCAAATGCAAGCGCTCAAGCCATACAGCTTACAAGTCATCCCCATTAGTGAAGACCAGCATCGGTGTCTTTACAATGCTTCCACCTCACTAAATAGTCTTCAAAAATAACCACCATGGCTTAATTTACTTAATATTAGTATCCATGTTAACCTAATACCTTTCTTTCTTAAAAAGAAATGGGCAGTTTATGCAACTCTTTCTTGTCAGGTAATAGCTCTCTAGATTTATTTAAAGAGCCTTTTCTTGTCAGCACAAACAGCAGCCCCCCGCCACGGCTGGAGATTAGGTGCCCCCCGAGGCCGAGCTGAGTCAGGCTGCCCCTTTGTGTGGGGTGTCCCTTTGTGTGTGGGGTGCCGCTTTGTGCACCGTTCTGTGGAGAGGAGATTAAGCTGTCCCCCGCCGGCCGGCGCTGGGTGTGGGTTTGACCATTTTGGCTGGCAGATGGTGTCAAGCCAACAGGTGCACCCCGATGGCAGCACTGAGCCCGGCACATCTGCTGGTCGGGCAGGATGGAGCCTGCGCCCCGGCCCCCGCCAGCTGCAGCGTGTGCTCTCACCAGGCATGGCGGCAGGCAAAGTGATGAGAGACAGGGCCTGGAGACCTTCAACTATTAACCTTTGTACATTATGTTCTGAAAGGGGATGATATGGCAAGAATGCTTTGATCTGAGTATTACAGGATGAAAAACGAACGGCGATGAAGAAGTAATGGATTAGCAGGTATAGGAAGTGGTAGGCAGTTTCAGTTTAGGTTTTGCAGTGAGTGGTGGGGTATCTTGGCCACTAAAAGCCACTCTGGTTTTAGCCAGCTCCTCTTTTGCATCCCTTGTTTTGCAGGACACCAGTGGATGGAGGCTGACTTTGGAGTATCTTTTGTTTCTGCTCAGAAATAAAAGTAGAGCACTCTTTCTGAGGACCTTCATACACACCTCTCTCCCCACCAAAATCCCAGCCTGTTTTATGCTAAGAATACAGGCTCTGCACTCAGAACAACATCATAGATTAACCTGTTAGCACAGTTATAAGCACAAGAGGAAAGAGAGGACTCAAACTGTCAACTAATACTCCAGTTCTAAATGTGTTTGTGTTAGCTAACTTTGTTCTGTACTACCTTCTCACTTTATACATCTCCTTATTTAATCCCTTTCCTTCCCATCCTGACCAGATCCTCCCATACTCTCCTGCCTCACATTTGTTTCAGTCCAGCCCTAATGTATCTGAACTATCACTTTGCACAAACAATCAGCTCTCCAGCTGATCTTCTTGGCTCATCGTTAGACTTGTTAGCTATTCTCTCACTTTAATTATTCTTCCTCCCTGCTCCCCCCTTTGCTCTCCTTTTGGTCTGACTTAAGATCTACTCTTCCCTCAGGCCCTTCTGCTGATGTTTAGAGCCCATTGCAAGGTCTTCACAAACCTGGCAGTTTCTGCTAGACTTAACAGCTGTCTCCATCTCTTGTATCTTTGGGTCTTCCCAAGGTCAGAAGCACACCATGAAGCAATGAATTTCATGACTCTCATGTGGAAAAAAAATTGGCTCAGATGAAGTTTGAAGAAGCCTTCTAGTCCAGAGGATACAAGACAACCCACTGGGGTCCCACAGAAGGAGCTGCGAAAACGTGGCCAGAGACAGGAAAGCCCACTGGGTGTGCGTGAGGTGGGATAGAGTGGTGGGTTATTGCTCTACACCTTTTGAGTTTTCAGACAGTCTTAATGGCTGGGCTAAGTTGTGAGCACTTACTTCTTTATTTTGGATAGCCTCAGTTCGCCCCAGGGCTGGAGAAAGCAGACACAGGCACAGTGAGAAGTGTTCCCATCACAGGTAAAGCTGAACTACATAATGTCTGGAAAGATGAGTGGCTGCATTCAGGGTTGTCTGGGTGCCTATTTGGGGAGCTGGAGAACAACTCTAGTTGTAGTTACATGAGTCCTGGGTGTCCTTTAGATGGCTCACTTGAAAGACAACATAACTGATACTAAGCAGACTGCTGTCTCACACAAGAATTACTAGGAAAGTGTAGAACAGCCTTCTAAAGAGGAAATTCTTTGATGGGAGCAGAAGCTGAAAGCTATAGACATGGAGAAATAACTTCATTAACTGAAACCAACCTGAAGGATTTGAAAACAACTGGTTACTGCATCTATAATCTAGTAATTCATAAATTCAGGGACCTTTATTCTTTCAACTCCAATATCATATTTTAATCTTCCTAAGCTATTGATGGTTGCTCTGCACTTAGAGATATCAAAACCCCCACTTTATTTCTAAAGAGGAAACCTTCTCTACAAATACATTTTATTCAAACATCTTCATTCCTAATTTTAAATGGTCAGAAGTTTACATTAGTGGAGAAAAATAGCCAGCGTAAAATTTTGAAAGACATTATAACTGCAAACATATCTAAGTTCATACACAGATATTTTCAACAAAACTACTAATGTTTAATTTTTGTGATTTTGTCCAGCAGGTACCAAATGCTGCAGCTGCCACAAATACCTGTGTAATACTGTGTTTCTGAGGATTTCACAAGCCCTAAGAACAAACCCTGTGTATACAGACCCTGGTCCCCTTTGGAAAGCTGGGAAGAATTTAATACAGGTGCGCAATCTGTCTGCATTCTTTTAAACCACTACACAGCATGCTTAAAGAGTGACAGCATCACAGTAGAGTGTTTTAAAAAGTAGTTAAGGTAGTTACAGAGGAGAGATCACTCTACATCAAACTGATGAAGTTACAAAACCATGTCTGTAAATCCTCAACATGTTTGTCTAAGACATTTTTGTTTCCAAGTGTTCTAAATTCTCTCACATCCTTGTATCTAAGCTCTAAGAAGAGTTACGCTTACTACAGGAAATGAAAATATTTTCAGACCGTAGCAAGCTTTTCTCTCCAGTTTGAAACCTATACTGTCTTCGCTGGTAGGGATGCTCCTATTCCAAATCCTACGAGGCTTTTGGAAAGCTGTTTTCTTTTGCTGGGTGAGGAGCCAGCTCAGAAGGGGTTAAGTGGCTGGAGACCAGCTGGGCCCTGTTAATCTGCAGGGACCAGCTGCTTTGTATAAAAAGGAAGACAAGAAACAGAGTGACTAGTGCTGAGGGTATTGAATTGCTTATGTTCTGGAAAGGAGGAGTGAACACTTGCATGTTCAGTGTTTTGGTGTGCTGGAAAAGGAAGAAGAGCTCTGTAGGTATTTTGATTTGGTTGGGAAGCTGCTATTGCTTGTGGTGATTGACAGCCCACCCAGGACACTAGCATTTAGTTCTCAGGCACTCCTAAAAAGATGTCCCTGTGAGGCAAAAGCTGTTAACTGAGCAAACCAGGTGTAATAAGCTGCAAACTAGCTTTTATTTAACTTCAATGCTTTTGAAAATTGGAAAAAGAGCAGTTGAGGGTTTTGGTGCCTTTTGGATTCCTAATGGAAGAGGCTCTTTTGGCTGTCCCAGGAAGACAAATGCAACTTGTATTTCTCAAAAGTGACAAAGACCTTTCTCTACCTCAGCTTGCAGTGGTGCAATGATTGTACTTGCATGACTGTCGCTCCCTATAACACTTACCTGTGACAAATATGCTGTAGACGGAAAATCCCTCAATTATTTTTTATTAATTCTTTTCTTTAGATATTAACTTTGAGAGACTTTGTTTATCTGGCTGTAGCTGCTTTAAATGAAAAACTCTATAAGCAGAAGTTGAATTGCATAATACTCTGTACAGAGCTATTAAAATTTATTTAGTGATCCCATTAGAAATCTGCTGTTGAGCAAGGCAGAGCATATGGAGAGAAGTTGGTGAAAACCTGATTAAACATTTATATGGAGCATATTTTGATTTAACTTGCATAAATAATTCATTATTTTTGTTTTCTTGTTTTCTTTCTTTCAAAACCACCCTTTCTACACCTGCTGCACTAAAAATAACACTACTGTATCTGCACTGAAGAAGTAGTGGGAGTGAGTGGGTATACTGCACCTACCAATCTGCAGTGGAGGATACCCTCTCACAGATTTGATAGAGCTATATCCTTTTGAGAAACAAAACACTTTTTTCCTAGAAAATCTGCAGCAGTTTTCTTTTGCCCTTACAAATAGTAAAGTAGCGATGTTCCAAGGACAGTAATTATTATGCAGAAGTTAAGTTGTGCTAGGAGTGTAGATCAATAGGAGAATTTCCCTGAAGCTAATGGGAATTGCAGCTCACATATCAAATGACTGATCTATTTTCTAAACCGAGTAACAGTTTTAAAGGAAGATTTGTTTCTGAACTTTGCCAAAGTCTGGGTTTGATATTCTAGTTCAGCCTCAGTTTTTGTACTCTGTTGGGATTCAAAGTCTGATTTGCAATAACACTAAAGGTCTTTTATGGCTTCTTGGTATTAATAATGTGGTATAAAGAGGGTCTAAATCCTACTTTAAGGCCCCCTCTTGCCACTAAATATATGAGGGAATTCAAGCTTCTTCTCTAAGAGTTGATCTGAGTGAGCATTCAGGTGCCCCAAAGCATGGATTTTTCTCTGAAACTCCTGAGAGTAAGGTATTTCACAAAAACTGCTTCTCTTTTCCCTCCCACTGAGTTTCAGAGTTCAAACGCTGACAATTTCCAGTACTATCTCTTCTTCTCTCCTTGTTACAAGTAGGGTTTCATTGCCTGCCGAACAACCAGTATCCGCTTTCCAGCGTCAGCATTGTCCAGAGATCCTTTCTGTGACTGCTGTCACTCATTACAGCAACACGCTGCTCTTTCATGGCAGCCCAATAGATCGCAGAAACGTGGGGCTCTGGATCATTACCAGGGAACAGAGTCACTTTGGGGTCATTATCAGAGAAAAATGTCACTTTTCTTCTTTTTTCTTTCTTTCTTTCTTTTTTTTCTTTACAAATAACATTTCCTCTGCAGCTCTGCATGGTGACGGTTGTCTTCTGAATCCCATCTAACTTCTGCAATATAGCGGCTTCAACTGATATAGTCAGCAGGGAATTAAATTATGAGATTTTGCTGGAAAGAAGCTGCTGAAGTCTTTTGAAACAAAAATATCTCCTGGATGGAACATGCTAAGTCAAGTCCTGAAGGGCCTTATGAAACTGTTCAGATAAAAGCTTCTGATAGTGTGTGTTTGCCAATATATTAATCATAATGCGATGAAGCAAAAATCCACCCCAAACTATGAGAGGCTCTGCAGAGTAATTTCTCCAGTATTTTAGCCAGTCTATGGACTGATGCTTTTGGCTTATATGAAAACAGACTTTCTGTTGGACTGCAAAAGTGATCTCTGATGAAAAATAACACCCTTGGCCTGTGGTTTCAGCAGTTATATCTCATTTCTGTACACTTTTCAGTCCAGTGAGAAGAGCTTAGTGTTGCAAACCTGTACTTCAGCAGTCCTTGCAGTGCACTGTGTGTAGGGAGAGCGCACGGGTAGTGCTCAACCAGGTTCACATTCACCAAGAGCTGCTGGTGCCATAGAAGCAGCGAGCATGTGGGAGAAGCTATGTTGGTTTGTGAATTTCATTAAAAATCTGAGATGTCTATGCACGCAGCCTTATTCACAGTTTTTTCTGTATTGTGATTTTAGGATATAACAAGGTGTTAACAAGAAAAACATGTTTTCATTAAAGCTGTATACAAAATGTATCTTTGCCCTGAGCCCTTCTGTGTGTTTATTTTTCTGCAACAGTCTGTTACTTAAAGAAACAAACAAAAACTGAAGCAGGGGAAGAAACTTTTTCCTTTCTGTGTGAAGGTCCATTTCCACCCCTCCTTTGATTTCCAGCCACTGAGGGTCCTCAGCTGCCAGGTGGACTGGGCTGGCCCAGGTGAGTACCACACCTCACCTGTTGATCTTATTTAGTTAAGCAGTTGTAAGCATTTGCTCTGCTTTCTTTTTCAAAGTGAAAACACTGTAAAAATAATGGCTGCCATAAAGACTCCATTAAACACTTTCTAAACGGTTACAATTTGCAGCTGTGAGGTCGCTGCCCTCTGATTATACTGCAGCAGTGAAGCAAGATGCCTTTCGCCCAAGCACCCTCTGCAGAGGCTGGGAAAGCATTGCCTTTGCCTCGCCTACTGTGCTGGGGGCATTGGGGCTTCAGGGTATGAAATGCTGTCTGGGGGTCAGGGAGGCGATGAAACTTGGGTTTCAGGGGGGTGTTTTGCCGGGCTTCATTCCCTTGTGTGTAGTAGGGATTGGTTATCCATACCCATATCCATCATCCATCATATTGGTTATCCATACCCATATCCATACCATATCCATCAGTGCCTGTCCATGGGTGGAGGGTAGCAGCAGCGAAGCTCACTGCGAAGCTCATTGCTGAGGATGGGTAATAAAGTGCGAGGGAACAACAGAAGATGAGAAGATGACATACAAAACTACCAAAACTGTAGTACCGGTAGGAGACCAAGACAAGGAGTGGTCTGATGTGGTGGGGGGAGAAAAGGGAATGAAAACTGGAAGCTTTAGTAATTTTAATAATTGATTTATTGAAACAGACCTAGGTAAGGAAAGCATTAACTAGACTAAGCTGGAGTTCATGAAGAGTTGTCTAAACACCTGTCAATAGGGAATGGGGATTTTCTTTCTGAGCACACAACCTGTGATGGGTAAGCCCTTAACCTTCCTTCCTGCTGAGTCTTCCTTGGCTGCCTCCCTCCTCATCCATACAGGTGAAACTGCAACAGAAACAGGCTTCTGATCCAACTCATTTGGGACTTGAAATGGGAGCTGTCAGCTTCTGAGAAAAGAATAAGTTTGGACCTAAGGGTGTGATGCTTGTTGCTGTTCATATTTGTATGTCTGTACCTACAACTGTGCACAAATTCACTTTTATGATGTGACAGCAGATAAGACAGCCTGTTTCATCCCATAATCCCAAAGCATTAAGAATCCTTCTGGCATATATGCTGTGCTCAGTCTGCTACGGGAAGGATTTTCCCTTTTTTCATTATTTTTTAGAAGTAGGTAGAACTTAGGCAGACCTTCGCATTCTGTCCTTAGCCTTAGTCTTTTTTGCTGCTGTAAGCAAGCATGGGGAGGCAGTGGTTGTTTTGCACCATGTTATTTCTCAGATTTTAGAAGCAGACAGCTAAAATCATGCTAGGTTTTAAAAAAGAAACAAACTTTATTTTCAATTAAAGCATGAGGACTGATTAGTAGAACCAAACAGGCACTCTGGGACAGATCATCACCTAAGTGTGTTTTCATGTCAGACCCAGTGGAGATACAGCCTCACTGGGGAGCCTGTCTATTATTTGGATTGCATAGGTGGAGCTATGTACTTTCCAAATTTAATGGGCTCATGTCCTGGGTTCACATTCCACCAAGTCTAACTTATAGGAAAAAAGGTAAGAGCAGACAGTTATGTGCTGGATCAGCTGGGTGAGGACTACAAGTATTAGTCCTCTATGCTAACAGTACCCTGGGTTTGTTTGGTCACTGCCCTCCAACTTCTAGCTATCGTTTTTTACTCCAAACCATAGACCTATAGCTTGAGAGAAGCAATGAACAGCCTTTGGGGACAATATGGTCGTTGTGGAACTAGCTGGAGTCAAGAGAGCTGCACCTTCCATCTCAGCCAAGATATTAATCTTGGCAGGAGTTTTACACTTAATTTAGAAATAAATTTAGTGCTTGCATTTTTGCATACACTACTAGTTTGGGGAGAAAAAGAAAAGAAAGAGCTGTTGCCAGGTAACTCTTGTAACTGGGCACATGAAAAGTAAGTTTGATTTAGCTGGCAACTGTCCTTGTCATCTGCTGGAAGGTGCTTAATGAATACAAGGAAAAGAGCAGTCCCTTGTACCTGGTTCATGCAAAGAGACAGAACCAAAGGGTACGTTACTGGTCCCATCTGAAATGTGTGGGTTGAAACTATAAAATTTAAACCTTTCAGTGTGCATGATGTTCCTTACACTTGAGGAGACACTGTGCTACATTGCTATATTGTGCCTATTTTTTCAGATCCATTAGCGCTGCACTTTCTTGGAATGTTTTATTCAAGAATTGAGGGAATACTTTGCTTTGTATTTATTACTTAACCTTGATATTCAGAATCTTTATTGCTTAGCCTTAGGAAACCAGATTGGTTATACCTTCTACAAGCAGGTAGCCACAATGTGGGAGGCACACAGCTGTCGTCAGTCTGTCTGTCTGCACAGGGATCTAGCACTATTAAAGCTCTCAGATCTTTTCCCCCATGCCAGCTTGGCGCAGGAGTAATGGGAGGGTATGGTGATGCTACTCCTCCTTCTTTCTGCACCAGAAAAAGCAGAACTACTGAGTTTTCCTCAGAACAACTGAACCAGTGGTTTGGCCATTGGTTTTTTTGTGTCCCAATTGGGTATGTATAAACAAGTCTTTACAGAGAAATTATTGATGCTGCTTGAGCCCGGACATTGCTTTACTATTTACAAGACTGCAGTTGTCTTCTTGCACCTGACAGTAATCAGTGTTATAACAAAGAGAAGGGTCCACTCTTGCCAACATCTGTAAGAGCTCTACTACCATGTCAGAAGAAGCTGGTTTAGACTGACAGGAGCAGATTTTCTGCCTGACTTTCCTTATTTTGTGTCCAATGGGTCTGTTCTCTTTCACTCTTCATGCTCAATTTCGTACTGCATAAATTATAACAGGCAGAGATTGGGGGAGCCAATGCGAAGTATGATGAACTCAAGCAGTGCCAGCTGGTACTGGCTCTGGGAACCACTGGCAGCCAGTATGTGGTGAAGCAGCAGAAAGCCTGTTCCCAGCTGTGCCTACAGGACATCCTACAGATGAGAACCTGTTTCAGTGGGATGGAAAAGACAGTATGGCCTATGGTCCTTAAAACGTCAGATCAAGGTAGTCATGTAAAGCTTTACTGCAAATAAGAGGCTTCGTTACTTCCGCAGCGCATTTGCTATCTGGGGAAAAACTTCAGCCTGAGAGTGCAGCTCTTCTTGCCTAATATCAACCAAGTAAAATTAGAATATTAGTAACGTAAGTACCTAATCTGGCTCCTATTTGTACTGTTCCCTGCATTGAGAGACATAGACATCTGCAGCAGTAATTAATTCCTTAAAATGCATAAGACCTCTGAAGTTGTCTGAATGAGAGCCCACTCAGTAGACTGGAGTGTATGGACTATACCGACTATACCTTTAGGCAGTTGAGCTGAATCCTGCTTTTAGAGCATATCTCGATACAGAATGTGTCCAGTGCAGTTAATAATCTCTTCTCCTGGCTTGCTTCTTTATCACTAGCTTTCTCTCAGAATATTTTAAGAACAAAATTGCTTATAAAAAAAGCATCCAAATATTGGTAATAAAACTATAAGGGTTGGGCAGGAAGTATGCTAGCAGCACTGCCCATGTGGAAGTACATCCAGTAACTCCCAGGCTGATCCAAATATCACTTCTGAGCTTGGCCCATAGTCCTGGTTTTGGCTGGGAAACTATGACACCCATCAGCATCTATTAGTGATGTGCCAAACAGTGCTGGCTGCTTTGAGCTGGCTGGGAAGGAACAGTTCAGTCATTCTCCATGAGATTTCTTTTTTTTATTTGAATGCCTGAAAGTGAGCATCTTCACATATCCCGTCTTAAACTATACCTTGTTTACATGAAATGCTGCCATTTGTATTGAAAAGTCTGACTATTTCAAACCAAGCTGGCTTTTCCAACTGATACAATTTTTCAATAGATTTTTATGACCTCACTTTCTAGAATTCAAAATAAAACATAAATCCTTCTTGTGGGTTGTTTTTTTCCATTGCCTTTGGCAATCTTTTGCCCCTATATCCTTTCATTAGATAGAGAACTAATGACAAATAACATTCAATACATGTCTAAAAATAAAACATTTTATTGTTCTCTTCTGCAAGTATAACCAACATTTCTTCGTAATCAACTAAATAAATGACATTTGTTTCAGAAATTATTACCAGGGCAATTTCCACACACTGCTTGTTACAAATAGTCTAACCCAATGCCTACAATTAAAATAAATCAAGACAGCTGAGAAGGTTCAAATACATGACACAAACTTGACTAAATAGCAACATGACATAAAGGGATGCTGTATTGCCTCCATGATAATAGTTGCAAAGGCTTCTGTATGCAAAATGCAAAAGACCGCTTTTCTGTATGCTGCCATATGTCCAGTGCAATTTGTGGACATATGGACGTAGGACTCTCTCATGTGTAATGTATATCACACAGACAAAAATAAAACAGGAGCAAAGGGCTAATATCATGAACACTGTTTAGAGGACAAATTAAAATGTTTGTTGTGGCAAAAACAGGGGTGTACTAATTAATAGCTTTAGATTGCTTACTGGCACTAGCTGCCACAGCCTCAGATATTTGATAGGTTTCAATAAAAGACAAAGCTGCGTGAAACTAAATATGTGACTTTAAATGCAGTTGCTTAGATAAGTTCTCCTTTTGGGGGCAATGCTTTGCCTGATCTTTTAAACTGCAGTTTACAGTGAGAATTAATGTATCTGCAAATTTACTTATAATGCTACTGCCCTTATTGCCTTCTACCATTGCTCAATGGATGTGAAAGTGGGGTTTGAAATGAACAGGAGGAAAGTGAAAGCTCACAAGAAGTTTTCATATTGATGAAAACATTTGGAACATAAGTTTTATTTCCTAGCCAACAAGAAAGCGATAATGTACATTGAGTGATACGTGCATGTTGTGCTTTCCTTTCTCTCAAAGACAGAAGCTGCCTGTTAAATATTGCCTTGCCAGCAATCAAAATGGTATAGGCTTAACCCTCATCTATTTGAGAATCCAGGGAGGTGATCTAGATCAAAACTGATGCTCTCTTTACTTAGCAAAGCCAGCTGGTTTTACCCTCTTGCTAAGAGCTGCAGGCTAAAGAAAAGGTAAGTTAAGACTACCTGCACCTGGAAAGAATGACAAACAGGCTTATAAGTTCAAAATGAGTAGTATCTTTGACTGTATTACTTTGCTGTGCTATCTTGAAGATTAATTTTAAATTTGCTTTGCAAAGGGGACTGAAGAATGACATCAAGTTAGGGAAGGACAAAAGGATTTTTATGGTAGATAGAAGTTGGACCCTGAATATTAAAAACAGGAGTGAGATCAGCAGCTAATGTGCACATAGCAACTTGCTTCCATAGGGGAGAGACCAATTTCTCCCCCAGAGAGATTAATCTCTCCATACATGAGTCATTCAAGCATGAAAAAATATTCTTTGGACATGGTGCACCAAATGGAAACCAATACATCAGACAATGATGGTGTATTATATTGAGATGTTTATAAGATTCAGACATGCCAGCTGGGATGTACAGCTTTCAGGGAGTATAAAAAAAAAAAATAAAAAAATTAAGGTGGATCTGCAGAGAAAATCAATCAGCCAACACTGTAAATGGGAATACATTTGCTTCTCCCTTTATATGTATTTTCAAAGAAGGAGGGAGAGAGACCATTCTTATGGAAAATATTTACTCAAATTTGTATCTATGTTTTTTTCAGTTACACATCCCAATCTTGACAAAATGAGTGCTTTACAAGTGGGAGCACACTCTTGTCCGGCCTCACATCAATTACTATAACTCAGATTCTTTCTGATATTGTTATGTTAATGACGGCCATAGTGACAGGTTTGATAATTCCTGCAAAGACCTTGAAAAAATGGCAATCTGCCAAGGTTTCCTGAGTACGTTTTGGAGAGTGGGTTAACAAGTATTCAGAAACATGAACTGTTAACTTTTAAACTGGAGGTGGAAAGAGGAGCAACTGTAGGTTTTCCTCCTTCTATCAGGGATGACTTTTTCTCAGCATGCAGCCAAACAAATGCTGCTGGGTTCTCTGCAACGCAGAGCCTCCTTGACTTCTGTCTAGTGATGTAAACCTATGTGATTATTATTAAAACACAAGTGACTCATAAATTTTCACCAACAAGACAACGAAGGCAAATGCTGCCCAGTGACCATGTTTTATCAATTTGACAAAATTTCCCTTGTCAGAGCTTCCCTGGATTGACAGGCCGGGAAGGAAAGAGCACTCTCAAACCAATGGCAGCGCTTCAAGGGCACTTCCTGTGTCTGTTAGTAAGTATATAGATGCTTTAAGTAAATTGCTATTAATTATTCTGTGCATAATTAACTTCCCCTGCACTTAGGCAGTATTCTTCCTTATGTAGGCAGATAAACGTCTTGATAAGCAGAGTGATATATTTCACAAAATATGACATTCAAAGGCTTTCCCAAACCCACAGAGGAAAAATGTACTCTGGAGTTATGGTTCCATCACAGTGAGGAGTTCACTCTAGAAGGGGCAGGCAGATGGCTGCGTGCTTACACATGTAAAACAACATTTTGGGGACTCAGA
>JBCJKH010036764.1:0-31499 GCA_039877255.1 Loriculus beryllinus | reverse complement strand
CGAGAATATACAGTATAACTGTTACTGATAGTTATTATTACATAGGTGATAGTTGTTGAACTAGTCAATAAAGTGAGAATTATTTTACTTTGCTGCTTAGGTAATTATCCTTTTTGTCCTGCACTGCTCTTGAACGGTCTTTCAGATTTTTAGTTGTCCTGTTGTTTCCCCAAGCACTTTTTGATGAAAAGATTATTTCTGATGTTTTTACTCTGCTGGCAAGGTGCAATCTACTCATTAAGGAATATTCTAAGTAAATAAATTCAGTAGCAGGTGCTTATAGCAGGAGAAGAGCTAGGGAGCTGTAAACAAGAATAAGTAACCAAGTTAACAGTGTTTTCACTGTTCACAGAGTTACCTCATCTCAGGTAATTGCTACTTCAAAAATCACTGCCAGAAGGTAATGAATATTACAGAAAAAGTGCATCTTCAGCAACTTGGTTGCTGCAAGTTAACTGCTCAACTTTGCTAAGATGCTGGAAATTACAATGATCTTGCCTTAGGGTAAAATACATTAAACAAGTCTTTGGTCTTGCTTCGTGACATGGGAAACCCCTAATGCAATTTTTGGCACTGTATAAAACGAAGCAGCAGATGGAAAGAAGCAAAGCTTTTCCTTCGTTGACACAAGAGAAGAGGATTTTTCCTAGGAGTGCAACGTAATGGCAAAGATGTTGAGAAAATAGTTTCCCCCATTCCCAAACTTCAAAAGCGCTTCAAAAACTGCCTAAAAAGGGGGATGCTGACAAAGACGGATGGTGAATCTGAGTACTGAGCTCATAGTTTCTATGATCATAGCTTACAGGTCTTTAAATTGCAGAAAGGAAAAAAAAAAAGAAAAAGATATCAAAGTAAACATCCCTCAGTGGTGCATGGGAAGATGACAGATCCTTTCTAACAAGATTTTCTGCTCTCCTGGAGGAAGACCATTTGTTAATAAACCATTTGAGAATCCATTTTTAAGGGATTTAATAAAATATACACCGACTGCCTTCTACTGCAGAAACTATTATTCCCCTGGGTAGAAAAAGTGACTGACTGTGGGCATTAATGGTTGCTTCCTGAGATTCCTGGCATTATATCGTCCTCCCATTTGCACTTTTTCAACCGCAAGTGAAATAATTTTTTATGAGAAACCTGCACTTGGTTCCTAGTTCTTATGAGGCATGTATGGGTTCTATATTTTATTTATTTGTATCCAGCCATATCCATAATTCTTGTTGTTTGAGTGTCTCTTTCTGTAGCGTGGGTATTGTGTGTGTTTGTGCATGCTTTCCTGCGTACCAGAAAGTTTCTGCATCTAGCAAACTCCATTAAATAGAAGGGCTAATAGCTTTTGTGTGAATTAAATGAATTGTTCCATTCTTGCTGAAGAGTCTAATAAATAATTCACACATGTCCATCAAAAACTGTAGGTTTTTCTATTGTGACGGTTGCTGTCAATTAAACAAGAAACCTGAACCTGTTGTGGTCTTAAGAGTTACTTGCCTGGAGTGGTTGTGTAACCCACGGGAAAGATGTTTTCTTAGAATTTGGAGGATGCTTTTCTAGTGCTGCCTTTCCAACTATGAAAATAAGTTATTCTCTTTTCAAATATGAGAGAAATGCAGTGGGTTTGAGGGATTACATAATTTTTGTAAAGAATTTCGTTCTTTCTGAGACTATGAACAGACTTTGGTTCTCTTGAATGAAGAAACAATTTTTCTTTCAAGAGCACTTCGTAAGGGGGGGGAGGGGTGAAAAATATCAATTGATTTCAGTAGGGAGGATGATAAGAGGAGGAAGAAGTCAGAGGTGAGTGACCCCTAGAAGTCAAAGTGTGTGTAGTTTATGGATATAAATGTGAAATTCACACATACCCAAATATGTCATGTCTATACTATCTTACTGGCTTCCTCTTGTCATGTATGGTAAATGGCAGGCAGTGCTGGAGCTGAATTTAGCATATAGATGGCTAAGTGGGGGCCTAGGCAGACATTAATTTCACAGAAGGAAGAATGAGATCTGGAAAGCTAATGGTGTTACAGTCACTGGCAGCTCTAGCAGGTCCCAAATGGATGTACTTAGAGGCATAATATGTTTGATTCTTTTCTTTACCAGAATTATCTCCATGTCATATCCAAGAACTAAAGACATAGTGGCAGGCTGTGGATGGCAAGATGGACAGTCATTGCTCGTCATAGTATTATGACCTTTTAGATAAAAAATTACAGATACGATGCTGCCAGGAAATGACAGAGCTGGTAGCAAAGGGGACAAGAAGTAGGACAGACACATTAAGAAGAGATGATTTATTTTATAGTCACATCTATGTGTGTAGCAAACTGTGCCTACTATTCATCACTTAGTCTCTCAGTGCTTGCTTGATAATGGTGTCACATCAGTGGTACGCACGTGTAATTCTCTGAACAGAGGTTTGAACAAAGCTGGTGAAAATTCAAGAATGATACAGTATTTGTCCCCTCTGAACCACGTGTACCTCATAAGGAACTAATCCAAATACTTAATGTTGTAAGTTCAGACCTTTAATGCTGAGAACATGAAATAATGCACAGGTTCTTGTAAAGAGTCTCATATGAATTTGCAGGTGTTCTCCCTTTAAACTCAGATGTGTCAGTTACCATTAGTTCTGCTTCACAATAACACTTAAACTCGATATTTGGACATGGGACAGATTAATTTTGTAACAACCCAACTGTTCAAGGTGCTGAGATCTTGGCTGGAGTACATCAGCAAGGCAAGCAGGGTTGGAGTTAATCCATGCTGAGGCTTTCTGAGGAATCAACTGGGGCAAGCGCAGGTTCCAGATACAGCAGTTTTATATAGCCTGAAGCAAAACTGAGAAGGTCTTCAGTGTGTGGAGTTGAGGGGAGCACAGAGACATGAAGAGCATAACCCTTATTACAAAATCTGTGAATTTAAAATCTCTGTATGTATGAAGCTGGGTAACTCTACTGCACAATAGTTAGTATCATGCTAGTGATCACTGAATAATAAATGGAGTGAAATAAAGTATTTACCTCTGTACACTCAATTTCCAGGGTGACTTTAGACTTTGCTTTTGTAATGCAATACATATTTTCATTACATTCACACTAAATGTGGAACAAGCTTATTTGCTTCCAGATTTTACCATGTACCGATTTGGAGTAAAATGTACACAGTTCAGAATCTGGTAGGTATAACAAAGCTGAAGGCCCTTCAAGAAGCAGAGGAGACTGTTGCTAAATCCTGCGTAAATACCTTCTACCCCAAGTTACCTATGTAATTTAAAAAATATTAAAGTATTGTGGAAATATAAGATATAAAGGCTTGTTTATAATTAACTTAGAATTTGTTTTCAGTCTTACTTACTGAGTAATCAGAAAACCAGATAATTCCTATTTTTTTCTTTGGATGACATTCCTCTTGCTTTGTGGAGTACCAGAAGATGCTCTTTAGTGACCACTCTCATAGAGTTTGGCTTTTATAACTCAAAAAACTTCATCAAAATTAGTTGCCATTGTGTTTACAAAGCATTGCATAGCTGTGGAGCAGTGTATGGTAGGGAAACTTCATTAATACAAACCTGGATAATTTCACTGAAATAAATATCTTTAGATGCTTTATTTGAACAGTTCAAGTCACTGACCTTTCATTACAGCTCTTCTGGATTTTTCTGTTTGTTTTCAGCTGTTGGACAAATTAAAAGATCGCTGGATGCATACTGGCTTATGGAAAAACCTGGAGCTGGTGAAAACAGTCATTGCAGAGCCTCAAGGAGGGGCAAAGAGTGACTTTGATGAACTGCTTAAAATATACTATGAAGCAATAAAATGTAAAGGAGAAAGAGGTACGTTCTTCAGACATACAAAATAGTTGATACAGAATCTTCAAGTTAAAAACAAAAGGGATTCTTAAAGTGCTTAACAGAATAAGGTATGAATGAACAGTTAAATTAATCTCATTTTAATAAATTATTGTGGTAAATGAGGCAGATTAACTGCTACTTATATTGATGCATGAGGATGTAGGGAAGTACAGGATGATGCGTAATCCTAATCATGATATCCAAAAGGCACTGAGCTGTGTAAGGATGTGCAGTTGTGTGTCCCGCAGGGTGTTAGAGCAGCTTCTCAGAGAGTCAAATTTACTGTTAGTTGCATAACTGTTAATTGCCATCTTACAGTGCAGCCAGTATAAGATTTCTTCTCAAAAGACTTAAATATTAGTATAGAAGATCAAGTATGGCAAAAAAAAACAAATGGTGTGATTTTGGGAGTGCAAAATTCAAGGTTTAAAATTTAGAAGCTTGTTGTAGATACATATGGTTCTTGCATAATTAAGTACTATATTATGTAGTGCGAAATTACTTAGCTAGTTGATACTCAGTATCATACACAATATTACTGATCAAAGTGGAGTTAATCTCATCCCTTTAACAAAGAAGTCTATATTTTTATATCCACTTACCTTTTCTGGACTGATACATGGTGTATTAATGCTCTGTTATGTTTAGCTCTTTAAAGATGTTGGTCTCTTGAAAGATGTTAGTGAAACTTTCTTCTGATACTCACTTTATCACTGGGAATGATTTGTATATTCCTCTCTGGCTTCTTCAAGATGGAGCACTCCTTATAGCTGTTTGCAGAGGAAAAGTTAGTGAAGGCTTGGATTTCTGTGATGAGAATGCCCGTGCAGTTATAACCATAGGTATTCCGTTTCCAAATGTGAAAGGCCTCCAGGTAGGATACCAATTGAGAGCTGTGCTTTATTTTTATGTCATGTTTGAAACACCAAATATGCACAAAATACTTTTTAGAAATGTGTACCCTTGTATTCCTCCCAATCCCTTTTGAATTCTTTGAGTTTCCTTCTACACAGGTAAGAGGGGGAACAGCATGGCATGTCTTGAGGACTCATATATGTCATTCTAAATACATATATAGCATGATATACATTTATTATAAGTTTTTGTCTGACATTGCTGGTGAAGGCTATTGCATTGTTAAAATGCTCATTAACTTCATACTCTGAGAAGCAGCAGTCCAGATTCCCTCACCTCTTTTCATGCACTGAAACTCATGCCATTTGCATAGAAATGAAGTCACTTCCTTGATCATTCAGTTGTGAAGCTCTGGGATAAACTCTAGGAAAATACTAGTTTAAATAAGGCATTTGGGTTGATCAAAAGATTATTTCAGAAAATAGGTGGAAAGATAAATGTAATTATGGTGTAAAATAGTGACAATGAAGCAGTGTTTCACACGCATTATTATTGATTGCAATACATCACCTTTCTAATCCCTGTTGCCTCTATACTGTAGCTATGTGAATGATATTTCCCACTTAAACAGCCAGTGGAACTGTAAATGTTTTCCAAGCTAATGCTACTTTATTAGCTAGCAGTTTTGAAGTATGAAATTATGACATAACACAACCTCCTTCTGGATACTGAAGACATTAGTATTTTCATAATTCACTTTAGGCAAAAACTTCTAACTGACTTCTAAAAACAGCATTTTGAAGTACCTCCAATTAAAGAAATTGGAGACTATTTCTAGTTTTCTGCAAGTGGCCAAAGTAGGATCCTGTTGCTTGGACTGCTGTGTAATTACCCACATCAACACTTCCTTCCCTTTGACTTCAGCAGGTCTTGTCTCATGGGTAGATGATGTTCCATTAGAATAGGCACTTCATCATTGAAGCCAAGCAGAATGAAAGGAAAGCTAATGAACATGGAAAAGTGTTTTTTCAGACTTTCTACTTACTGAGAAAGAATATTTACTATTGACTCGTTTGTAAGACTGCTCAGATTTCAGTGGTCTGTGCATGTCACTTAGGTAGTCACCCAGTTGCTGGCACACTTCTTCCAGTGATAATAGCTACTGTCACTGCTTTATCTTATGTGAATCTTTTAGAACTTTTTGGGACTACTTTGTGAAGTAAGAAACAAAGTGAAGTATCACAGAATAAATAAATACCGGAACAGCTGGATTCTGGTTGTTAGTAGTGCCAAATCAAACAACAAAGTCACACACTTGAAAGCCCATACAGACTCAGCTTTTACTTTAGAGATGTATTCTGAACTACAGTGAACAACCAAAGGCTTCTTTGGTGTCTACAGTGTGTGCCTAATTACAGCCTTGCTGGAAAAAACCCACATCCTATAAGGACTAGGAAGGTTATATTAGTGGTGGCTGCCTAGCGCAATGTTCTTTCTATGTTTGCATAACCTTCTTGAAGCACTCATTCAGCCACAACATTTTTTTGCCTTACTAAAATGTAATATGCTGTACTTCAGTATGAAAGCATTTACATTGAAAGATTACTTAGCACTGTTTCCAGAGTTAGAGATGCTTTGGTTTAGAAGTGTATACTGAAATGGTATTTTGAAAATGGTCTGTAGTATGGCTGGAACTCTTACAATTTACTCCACATGATTTTCAGAAAGTCAGTACTTTTGTGTTCTAAATGATACAAAAATAAATTGAAAAGAATGTGTCAAGGGTGAATCATGTTTCTTAAGATGAAAATAGTATATTTGGTTTCACCCTGAGTTCAACCAAATATGTAACGTAACAGAATCACAGGCAGAACATCCCGTTACTGATAACTACATTCAAAAAAATAGTGTTAAGTTAAACTATTTCTTTTTTCTTTTTTTTTTTTTTTTTAATTGGACTGAAGAAAACCTCTAAATTTTTTAAGTAGGGATAGAAACAACTAGCTGCCAAATTGCAAGCAGCTAAAGGTTTGAGTGTATATATTTAGATATGGTAATGCACAAAGCACTGCAGTGATCAATTCTGGATGAGAGAAGGGCATGCACCAGTCTCTTAGCATCAGATTTGAGGAGCTGCCTGGTGCATGGCAGTGCTCCTAGAATAATGCTAGAGGAAATTTGGTTTATTGTAAATGTGCCTTTTGCTCAAGAACTTGGCTCCCAAGTGATACCCAGCTGGGCAGTGCTTCCTTTTAAATTGAATTATGTTCTGTTTTGACCAAGCCTTTAGGCGTAGTAGATACCCAAAAAAGTTCTGGTTAATGTATGTTTCTTTTACCAGTTGAGCTCAATTGCATGGTAAAGGATAGTCACTCTCTTCACTGAGGAATAATGAGTAGCTTTGTAGACTGTAAGCATAGATACAAAAGCAATTTGGAAGATTAACTGTCTTTTTCAGCAGCATGTCAGCTCATAAAAGGATTTGGAATCGCATTTTTGAGGAAAACTGGCTGTTGGTATTGAAGATTGACATGTAAAATTACAAAGAGGGGAGGGAAAAAGAGACATAACACCAGTTTTCACCTGAAAGTATTCTTTTTGTTTATTTCTGGAACAGCTGATCTAATAGTATTGCTTCTCAGAATGGAATGAAACAGATGTTTTATAAAAGGGTACAGAAAACTAAGCACTGCATGTTACAAAAATAATTAACTATATATAAAACCAACTTGATACTGTACTTTTAATCATGTATTAGCAAAAACAAATTGTTTATTACTTCATTCCCTCTAAACCAACAGACCTTACCTGAATGTCAGAATGGAAAACAAAGTTTTATTCCTCTACATTTTATTGTAATTATTCTAAATGCTTTTTTAGGGTGGCTGATTCTACTTTGAATGTTTCTCCTTATTAACTTTTTTTTTTTCTATTAGAATTCTCCTTTTCTCCTGAGGTTAGAAGAATTCAGATTTTTTAAAATTAGAAGACATGTAGTCTTCATCTTTTGTTTGTTTGGTTGTTTTTTTTAGGATGTGTTAAGCTCCCAAATGAAACAGTTGAAGTTTGTAGGATAGTTAGGACATTTGCTTTTCTGATACAGTTGGTGTTTCTTTAGGTTTTTTAGGCTAACAGAAAATTGATTTATACCTGGTAATTTAAAACTTCCAGCCCTGAAGCTTTGGGAAGAACTTGACTTTGAGCAGATGGAAGAAAATTCAAAACACAGTGATGCTAGTCAAGTTAGACCTATACAGACATATAATTGTGAGCACAGGTACAGCTGTAGTTTTCACGTAGCAACAGGGGCTTAACAGATACACCAAACGAAGAAACTGATAAGATGATTAATAATGGCATCCCTTTAAAAATAGGAAATGCAAGTGATTAACAATTCCCTAGGATATCCATGAATTGAGATACTTCTGGGATTGGTTTAAATCACTAAAAGTGCTTCGCTTCTACATGAAAATACACTTGCCTGTCTGCTTTTCGGGTTAGTAGAAGTACTCTTAAGACTCAATTCCATAACCCCTTACTCCTGCACATAGCTTTTACTTGTGTGATTAATCCCCTTAATATTTCTAGGACTGTGCACAGTCGTAAGGGTTTGTAGAATCATGCCTCTGGAGACCAGTATTTCATGTTGGCAGTTTGATGTTGGCTCATCTCCACTACTGTTACTTGTCTGTAATCAACCTGCTTTCTAAATATGTTTTATGATTTGTAACATGATTGAATACCAGTGAACTGTAGTATTAGAGAATATAAATAATGTGACAAGAAAAGAAATGTAATCCCCTATACATGTTATCTGATGCTAACATACTACTCATTAACTACTGTTATATATTTTGAATTGTAGCATTTTGGATCCAGCCATCAGTCTTTACTTGGGTAGAAACTCACTGTCAAGTGTGATGTATAGTATCCAATTTTATTTTCGCCATATGTTTGTGCTAAATGTATGCCACAACTTCTGGTATTAAATGGCAAGAATTTACTCTCCTTTAGTACCTGTATGCTTTTAGAACTTATATTATTTTCTGTAGAGCCTTTAAAGACTATCAGTTAGTTTCACTTAAAAATTTTAAAGCGCGCAGTATCTTGTGTTCACTCATTTTCCCAAAGAGAAGAGTTTAAAACACTTTATCAGTGTTGGGGAGACAGAAATTATTAAGGTTCAGAAGTGTACTCGATAACAAGCAATACTTATTTAAGAAAGAGAGGCCAAACCCCTAATACTGTGTAACTGAAAACGGCTTCTTATTGCTAAAGAATCAGGTTGCTGAAGCAAAATACATAAAAGAAATGTTGAAGTATTGCTTAAAGGTACTCTCAATGGTGGGGTTTGGCTCTAGGAAAGCAGGAAAATTTATTCCAGAGCCAAAAATGACTTCTTTGGCTGTGACCAGGATTTCCTCTGCCCACCTCTGGGACCTGAAAGTAGAGGTAGGAAAATCTGATTTTGGAGCCAAGTGTGACTTGTTTAGTCCAAGTCATAATTTACTGTTCTCACCTCGGAGACCTGAAAATAACGAAACTCGCTATGAAATGTTGATAATGGGTGACTCTGAAGTGCAAGCATTAAGCTAACTTTCCCAGAGAGCATTTCTTCACTTCCACCTTTCCAGATGCTTTTGATCGTAGTACAGTAGAATGTACTTAATCATGTAACAGCTCCGAGAACTTTACCAAAGTATAGAGGAAAACATAGTCAAACTTTTTTACATCAGAAGATGTGAAAGGAAAATAAACTTGATAAGGCCAGGATTACTGTGTTAGTGGCATTACTCAAGGGCTGTAGCTGAGTTCGCCACTAATGAGAAGTATTTCCCATAGCTGCTATGGAGTGAATATGCACTACAATGGCAAATACTTTATTGTTTCCAGTAACATAATTTCTGAAGCATGATGGAGCACACCATTTCAATTACAGTGTTCTGAGTTATAGGTAACTTAATGATATAGAGAGTTTGCACCTATCTAGCTGAAGTTTCTCCTTTCTTGAGGGCTCCACAAACTGAGATGTTTTTATCGTTTCAGAATAATGACATTTTTCAAAATGTAACTTAATTTCTAGTTCTTGTGGCAATTTTTAAACCTGTATGAGTTTTCTCCATTAAAAGGAGAAAGAATCTTGTGCTAGAGAAGTGGTTGCTGAAATAATTTGTTTCTTGCGTTCTATATTCTAGGAATAGAAAAATTTCTAAGAAAATGATTGTTGTTTTAGAGGCTTAACCTTAATTGTGAAACAGACCACCCACGATAGGAATTTCATCACAGCTTTGCATCACTTCAAAAAGATTTTCACTTCTTTTTCAAAATAAAGGATTGTTTTAAGATATGGGCAGATTGGTCCAGACAATCCCATTTCATGGGTAGGTCATTGTTGCATTTAGTAGAATTTGAAAGTTCCCCATGAAGTTAAGAAATTTTTTGGAGAGCTGTGAAACTGTTCTACTATGGATGTGATTGTTTGAAGCAGGCTGAATGGTTCTGAGCAACTTTCCCCCAACTTTCCAGTGCAACCTGACATTTGTTGTAAAAGCCTCAAGGCACAGTGTGTGCTATCATCTTCTGTGTGATTGAAAAGTTTGTAAGTAGTGATCGATTGTTTGATTGATTGTCTATGTCATGACTGCCTAAACCTCAGCCACTTTGGCTTTCTTCTTCATTCTATTACTGTCAGAAAAATTACAGATATAACACAGGGAGGAGAATAGCATTTATGGAATTTTCACAGGGAAGGCAAGCATCATGGTGTATTATTTATTGAATGTGCTCTGAGCAGGAAATACTGAATAGTGAAAAAGTGCAATGTGTCTGTGTATTTGTATATATAAATGCATACATACACACACACACTTGTCCTTCTTCCATGTCATACTTCAGATTCAATTTCTTTTTTAATTTTAATTGCAAAATAGCTTTTTGAATCAATCAAGGATGTAAATAAGAACTAAACTTACATCACTGAAATGTACAGTGTTGTGCAGCAAGCTTCTCGATGTTCAATAGCAGTTACTGGGGCAATATCCTTCTAAATTTTGGACACAAGTGTACTTTAGTCTGTTCATCCAGCCTTGTTCTGGTCTTGCAGCAATACACTGTAAGTTACTGGAATCTGCTATGATTTCTATTTACTAAGGGTAATGCAGTGTGCAGAATTGCATTGTAACCAGATGATTGGCTCGATATGCACATCTCCATCACTTGATTTTTAGTTTCTTCTCCCCAGAGGAGAAGAGGTGTAACTATTTGTATTAGAGAAAAAACAAGCAATGCAGTAAATACGTCATGGTGTGGCAATTTCTTCTCCTGGTTTGAAGCAGTAAGAGATCGCAAAAGCCTTTTAGTTTCCATTTTTTTGAGAAATGAGAATAGTTGTAAAAAGTCAAAGTCATCCACATCCAACAGAAATTGTTTTAATTGAGAAGAAATATTGATGGGAGAGGCTTAATTTGTGGGAGCAGCTGTAAAATCCTGTGGCATACAGTATTCCTGTAGCTAAGAAAGGTAACATTTAAGTTAACATGTGAGACTAGTGGATGGCATTTCTCTTCTACTGGTGCAAGTCTAATGTCAATATGTTGGCACAGGTCACAGAATTCATCCCTAAATATGTCCAGAAGTTAAGCCTTTGGATAAATAATACAGCGAATCAAAACTTTTCCTTTACATTTAATAGTTTACTTTTCTGATCCATAAAATTTTTCAAAGTGATTTTCTTGTGTTTATCTTGTCCTTAGCAGGTAGTGTTGACCTTTAAGTTTTTACTTTACTGTCAAAGTATGTTGAAAGCTTTAAAAGTGAAGCTATCACCTTGGGGATTTGTAAGGATGACTGACACTTACCACTTCACCTCAGACACAGCAGCACTGAGCATATGCAGCAGCATTGGACCTCAGGGGAAGCTGTTTGATTTTTTTCACTTCTGCTTCACTGGAAATGGATTGAATTTTCTCTTCAGAGGAGAGTTTTGGTTGCATTAGATTTTAATCAAGTCACTTGTTCACAGTCCCTCAAAGCCTACAAGACTGAGATGAGTAGATGGGCCTGGGGTGAATATGCTGCGAGATTTGTCAAACCATAGAACTTCCAGATTTCTGAGATGCCACATGGTGTAGTTGACAATACTAAAAGTGTTCAGCAGTTACGACATTGCATAAGCTTCCCATCTCTCTAACACTGGGATTAAGAGTGAGAATACTGAGGAAGCATTTAGTTGTAAAATACCTCTTGAGCTCAAAATAAGAGAAATACAGCCTTGCATGAGGTGGTGGTGCTGTTGTTCTGCCCCAGAAGATGTTGTGCTGTTTAAATCTGACGAATACCTGGTGCCTTTTCGGGTGCACTGTTCAGCTGCAGCAGCTTGCAAGATACAGCTAGTCAGAAATCTAGATCTGCAGAGATGTTATTCCCTTACTTCAGTCAGTATTATTCGAGGAAGGCAAATTTTTAGGGGTGCATAGAAATCTTCAGGCAGAAAAGGTCACCTGAACTACTGTTAAGCTTATGTGGCTCTGATGCAGGAGTTACTGATCGGAGTCACTGGCCTCTGCCAGGGCAGCTGCTGGAGTAGAAGGTGGTGAGTGCAGGGTTTGGCCTTGCAGTGCTTCATCTGCTCAATAGACTTAAAGAGTGGAGCTGAGTAACAAAGCATTTTGAAGATATCTGAGCAGTGCAAAGTATTGATCATGTCTCTACCTGACAATATTCTTATTCACTGTGTATATAGTATTGCTGTGCTCACAGTTTGGAGGTTTCATTGGTTTTTAAAGAAATGCAGTATTGGTGTGTGAAAGTAGAAGAGAACATTATATGTGTGCCTCGTGGCCATCTTTAGGCGTAGGAGATAGTTAGAATGGCCATAATAAATTATTGTCGTATACAGAATCTGGTTTGCTAAACTATAAGTAATAAGCATTTGCTTATTTCATTCTGTTTTGTATGTGTTAACACTACGCTTGGAATGTGTGGAGCATTTAAAGATAACCTCTTGCTGTAATATCTTTTTCCTGTGGGCTAATAAATTAAGACAATACTGCTTTTAGTAGGTCTACGGAGGAGTGAGCATATTCTAAGCATAGTTTATGACTCAGCAAGGTCTTTACACGTGCATTATTTAGTCTTAAATCTCACAGACGTTACTGCTTTTGAAGTGAGTGAGGAAAAGTTAAACACTGCACTATTTAATGCTACTTCTATTTAAGGATTTTCAGATGTAAGAGAAAAGAAATTGGGTTTCATGTCTTAACTTTCCTACACTTACAAACTTTTACGATTACTTGGCATTCATCAGGAGGAAAGTAGATGGCAGGTACGTTCTTCAAGCATTCTAATTATTGCTATTTCAGGTAGAAGAGAGACTCTAACTGGACACAGGAGATTTTTAGGACGGTAAATTTGCTTAAAAACCATTTTAATGTCTTCTGGGGGGATGGAAGCAGGGAATGACCACGTGGTAGTTTTTGCTTGTTTGTTTTTTAGGAGGTGGGGAATTAGTAGATTTTAAATCTTTGAAAAGTTTTTTTGGTTGATATGAGCGATGTTCTTTGTTTTCATTACTGTTTTCCTCATAAAACCAGAGAAACAAGTCAGTGGAATGCCAGAACACATTTATATCTATTTTCTGATTCGTATTCCCTTGGAGGACAGATGGAAGAGAGTGTTGGGGAGTGAAAGGCATGAGTTTACACCCGTGTGTGCACATGTACCTACCTCCACATGCATTCGTGCACTGGCACAGTTCCAAGTTTATTTGCTTTTTCCTTTTAGCAGTTGCCTCTTTCTTTAACCTGAGCTGTCACAGCACTGCTAAGTGCTGATGTAAAGAGGAATGCAGGCTTAGATGAGTGCTCTGTCCCAGTGCTCACAACAGTGCCGTTGTATTCATGAATTTCTGTCTTGTCTATAGATTTCTGGGTAATCTGGTGTGTAGTCCCCCACACTTACAAACTGGGGTTCATTTTTAATCTACTGGAGAAAATAGGAGACAGTCAAGGATGTTTGTGAAGTGATGTCTTGTCAGGGAACAGGCCTGGCTTGTTAGCTGCTAGAAACAGCTTAGGGGGTTTCTGTTTATTTTTGGAAAGCAAAGTATAGCACTGCATTTGGTTGAGTAAAGTAACGAATCCAAAGAAAACTCTCCAAACTTTGCCAGATGCAGTAAAACCAGGCACAGTTTAGTTTTGCTGATTTAAATCACACCAAATAAGAAAACATTTATTGTGGTTTAGCCTGTTTAACCTTTACATTGTGATACTGGCACTGATCAATAGGTTTACAGTATTCTGATTACAAATGGTAAATGCCCCAAATTCACGTTCCCTAGTGCTGCTAGGCTTTCCCTATTATCTCTTGAGATCCAGCGTCCTGTTCTTTGGCTGAGATAAAATGGTTCTAGATGAGTGTTTGGACCATCTGCTGGGTTTATTGAAGTAAATTTTCTTAAAAAACAATTAACTGTAGCAAAATACTTTTGTTTCTTTGTAGGTTGAATGCTTTCTCCTTAGAACTTCTCAACACTTAAATTAGCATGTAGGTTGCTGGCAGACCTTTAGCTGAAGATATCTAATATGCATTGAAATAGTTTCATACTTTGTTATCTCAGTTTTAGTTATGACTGCAGAACAAGGAGAACCTTTATATTTACAGAATGGGAAGAGCTCAGTTTAAAGGAGAAAATGGTGCTTTAATTTTACTTGTTTCAACCATTGATTTTTTTCTGCAGAAACAAATAGTTCATCATAGATGGATATTTGTATCTTTGCTGTTAAATACAGACATGTTTTTGTTAATTTTGAAGGAATGTGGTTCAGCCTGGTGTGTTGCTAAAAAGCATGCTACAGGCTTCTGCATGTGGACCTGGGGGCTATTTTGGGTCCTGGTTCTAGTTTTTGCACCACTTTTCTGAGCTTCGTGCTGTGAGGCAACTCATATAGTCCATGGTCATCACAGTATAAATCCACTTTATATACTTACATACTGCTTGAATCCTGAATAACTCTGAACTTCTTCATGTGAAGCAATGTTACCACAGGTAACTGTTTTTGTGGCTTATCAAACGCTTAAACAACATTCATTATGCAAGGTTCTAATGTTGTCGTTGAAGAAAATCTTGTATTGCTGATTTTGATTGAAAACCACACTTGAAAATTCTTCTGTTGTAGCAGAAACTGCCTCAAAATATTTTCCCAAGTAATTAAAAAAAATTTGTTCATGACATTTATTTTTTGATGCTTTTTCTCCCTTAATATTCCATAGTGAAAGATGTCGAACTAATTAGGCATTAAAAGAACGAGTGGTTAGCAGGTATAATGTTGTTAGACTTCAGTTAATGTGAATGTGACCATGACCTCCCAGATAGATCAAAGACTAATCTGTCTGACAGCTACAAGATGGCAGAGCTTGCCACAGGCCTTCTGCTGCTGCTTGCTGAAGCTATTTGTCTGTAAAGCATGCCTGATAGCTAGGAGTATATTTTTAAGGATGAACAGGTAAAAGTAAAAGGCTGTCTTTTGACATTTTAACTAATCCCTTCTAGCCCGTGGTTTACTGCACATTTAGGATATTTGCTAGCAGGAGAGACTGGCTTTTTCACATATGTAACATGTCATTTTGAATTGGGCGTTGATTTGATGCTTGATAATGTAAGAGTTATACAATGAAATAGATTCTGATTGCATTAAAATGACATGCCCTGGCCTTTTACTTTTAGAAGACTTACAATGAAAACTGAACTCTCAGCAATGTAACTTGTCATCTCATGCTGAGACATGATCATTTAAGTGAGAAAACAGAATGTTTATTTTCTGTTAACCCTTTTTTAATTAAGGTAGAAAAGACAGGGTTTAATGACATGTTACACAATTAGACAGAGTATGGATTTCTGTATGATTTGAGAAATTAAATGTTACTGATGTGCAGTACAAGCAGTACACATTTAAGTTAACGTGTATGAAAAGAATGTAAAACTAATGTGTTTTATTCACATTACATTTTACAGGGTAATGCAGGATAGAGCAATGATACTGCTGGTTTGCTGCCTTCTGTTACTTCAGTGGGTTTATGCACGTAATGAAAAATGTCATTTTTATCTGTGTAAGACAGATGAGTAGGAATTCTGTTTGGAAGTGCTTGCTAGGAACATAAGGAACTGTGGTAATGCTGCATTTGTTACAATTGGCCAAAACTAACAGCAAATCTTCAGAAGAGGAAGTTGTTAGAAAATTGACAAGGACTAGAAGACAAATGCAAAGAATGTACAGGTGTATATTGTCATTGGTTATGTTTTAAAGACTTAAGGGAATTTTCTGACATCATACCTCCTTTCAGATGGTGCAGAGTACCTTTTTGTTTCTCTAGATAGGATTTCCATTTGTAGAAATGCACAGATGTTCTTAAGTTCCTTTATAAGGAATGATTTTAATGTTCATAAAATGTTTGGAAGAAATCATCTTCCGTTTTGAAAATTGCAAAGGAGACCTCACTTGCCAGTCAATAAATTCTGAGTGACTGGAACAAATATTAAATCTGTGAAATCAAACTGAATTTACTTTCTGGCTGTAAAGATTGAATTTAGAAATTTGACAGGCAATTTAAAGGGCATAAGTACGTAAAATAAAATTTCTTATCCAAATACAACTTGAAAGTTACCTGTCAGAAGAGGTTAGAAGTCTGCTGTTTTCTCTCCTGAAGCGTGTCCTTTCACTTGTCAGTTTAGAAAGGTTAATACTGTACAAAAGAGCAAAGGAAAGATCCTTTTTGGCGTAGTTTTATGTTTGTTTATTTAAAAATAATAATAAAATTCATTTCCCTCCTCCCCGAAATAAGTCATTCTGATATATGTTGGAACTGTGTATAATGTCCCAATACAAATTCTTGTTCAGATGCAGATCAGGTATTGTATGTGTAGTTGTTAGAAAGGGGAGGCTGGGTTTTTCTTTTGCAGTTGATACCAGATCTGCTTTTGAAGCAGGCAGGAGAGCATTTTCAGAACAAAAGGAGTGTGCTCTTTTCTGCCATATGCTGGTCCATGGGCCTGCAAACCTTAGCTGCTGCCTTCGCTTCACGATTAGTCAGGGAAATGTTTGTTTCCAAAGTGCAGAAGGTGATGCTAAGCTAGGAATTAGAGGTGGTGTTGCTGACATCTGGTGTTTTGGCGAGGCCACTCTGTCTCTGAAGTACTCTCTTAGCTTTTGTAGAAGAAGGGGTTATATTTGCTTAACCCTCACTTGAGAAAAGTATGGTCTGGTACCATCAATAGATTAGGAGTCAGAGTTTGTGATAAAGGATAAAGATCTCCATTATATAATTTGCTTCCAGATAAGCAAATGCGACTGTGGTCTAGTATCTGGGTTTTCTGCCTGTGTGAAAGCTTATCCTGCTCTTGCTAGGGGAGATTTGGGTAAGTGTGCGGTTGTTGTGTTATTCCATATAAATTATTGGAATAGATCCCATGTTAAGAATGACTTTAGAAGGGTAAAAACCATAATTGTATGCAAGATACAAAGCTGAAACACTGACGCACGCTTTACATATTCACTTATTTAATGCATGCTTGCTTCTTTCCCCCTTTCAGAATATTTCCTTTTCAACATCATTGTTAAAAATGATTTTTCATTATTTCTTTCTTAGGTTGAATTAAAGAGGAAATACAACGACCAGCACAAAAATACAAGAGGCCTTTTACCAGGGAGTCAGTGGTATGAAATTCAAGCTTATAGGGCTCTGAACCAAGCCCTGGGAAGGTGAGATAAACTGAACATAATTAAAAATATATATATTTGTAGAAAATATTTTGCAACACCTTTAGGGATTAATTCCTCACTGTTAACACAAAGGGGATAGATTCGTCCAAAATACTCATATTGGAAAAATCAAGTCTTCAGCTGTTCTATACTGGCAACTGTCTGGTTTTTAGGTTGTTGTGCATTTGAACATTGTTATAATCCATAGTTTTTGTTATGGTTTACATACAGAATCCAACATCTTTTGGTTACAGATTTTATTGTTTGTAATCCAAATATACAGAAAGGAAAGCATTTGTAGAGATAAATAGTTCTTGAACTTCTAAACTGAATTAAAGTTCTTAGGTATTTTCAAATACACTGATTGTTCACACTCCTGGTGGGCTCAGAGCACTTGTTTCATGTTTAGCCTACAAGTATTTTTGAAAGGGAGAAGTAGCGGGGGTTTTCTCAGGCCTTTGCAAAAGGTCAATTCAATTATCATGCTCACTGGTCTCTTTCTTGGTTTAGAAGAAAAAGTATAGCTTACTTTCTCAAATGAAAACATCTCCCCCCACCTACCCCCAGTCTTACTAACAGGATAGAATTAATTCATCCTTCCCCAACAAAATTTAACATATACATGGATACCCACAGCTGTCTGTCATCTATACTGGCATAGATGCCATGCTTCTGTTACAGATATATATATATATAGGTACAGACACAGATTTATGTATAAAGTGAAGCATCAGCTGGAAGACTCGTGTTATTTGTATTAGATGTTATTCAAACACAATGACATAAATGAAGGCTTAGAAAAAAAAATGAGAGAAGATATTCTACACTAGTAAAATCTCACTGTAATTTCTTTTTATTACAGGTCTGATTTCTTAGATTCCTCTTTGGAGAGTAAGAGCATTAGTTAAAATTTGTTAACAAAAATCTAAGGATGTTGTGGAATGCTAATAGCAAGAAGTTGAAGTTTTGTGACTGAAATAAGTTTATAACTTAAATCTAGTTTAGTAAAAATTGCTTATTGTGTAATTTATAATTTGAATTAAATAATGCTAAGCTAAACTTTTCTAAACTGAGATATGGCAAAGGATGACAGTGTATCATAACCATTTTCATAAAACTGGAACAATCTACTAAGCTGAGATGGAGTTAATCAGTAGATGGGGAAGCTTCTTACTGTAAAGATGCCTGCAGGGAGAGAAGTGAGCAAAAGCATGATAGTCTTCAGTCTGGCACTTTTCTCTTAATTTAGTGCTGGTACATGATATGAAGTAACACCAGTTCGTGAAATGAAATAGCAGCCTCTGGGAATAGAACAGATGGTGTGTATGGCCAGGTGACAATGATGCTATGAATTCCTTGCAGTTTGACTTTTTCCAAAAGTGTGGATATATCTCCAGTGGGCATAATTCATTTAAACTATGCATTAAAAAACCATATATTAAAGCAATGGAAAAAAAAAAAAAAAGAGAAGTTGGAAGAAATCTGTTTCTTAAAGATGCTTTGCTAGCTTTTCTTATCATGGAGAGACTTCAAATGTAAATAAATAATATTTCTTTGGAGAGCTAGCCTTGTCACTCCCATTTTAAATACAAATCCAAATAATGTTAAAAATAGTATCAGTGTGTGTGAAATGACTGCTGGAGTAGTTCTGTAGGCCTCTAACAAGTGAATTATGAACTCAATAGTATTGCTTACAACTTTGATCTGTAGCATTATTCATTTTGTTCCTAAAGAGAGTTAGGAATAATGTGGTTTAGAAACAAAAAAGTGCATAGTTACTTAAAAAACTGCTTGCAGTTACATCGATCTATTTTCTTTCATACTTTTATAAGTTCTCTCTTCATTATTTATGCAACCCAGGTAAGAGTGGAAAACAAAAGATGTGGTTTGATTACTGGCTGAGTATTTGTGGGGGGTATTTTCTTTTTCTAATGTACCTGTTTTCATATGGTAAATTGAGGAACTGAAGGAAAATTAAGCTTCTGTGACTTCCATAACAATTTTGGTGCAAGACAGCAGGAAAGCACTTCCAGTATATTTTTGTATATTCTTGCTGACTCATTGCAGTCCCCGTTGCTTGGTCCCCACAGCTTTTAACAATTGTACTGTAATTATATGTACACTCTTTTTTTGTTGCTCACTTATAGGTGTATAAGACATAGGAATGACTGGGGTGCTCTTATTTTAGTTGATGACCGCTTCCGGAATAACCCTAATAAATACATAACTGGTAAGCTGTAAACATCTTTGTAGGAAAGTTCCTAGTGTTAACAAATAGTGAAAAATCTGGATTACAGAAATATGGTTATAGAAATACAGGTGAGTAGGAAAAGTCAAAAAGAAATAGGTCCATTAAATACAAAGTTGTGCAGTTGAAACTGAAAATGCTAAACTTGTATCTTGGTGTTTGCTAGTTCATCAAACCCCACTGAAACATGTTGATAGCAACATTCAGTTGGTTTAATTTCTTTCCCCTTTTGGATATACAGATAAAGATATAAAAATTTCAGTGTGCAGGATTTAAGAATTCATTCTTAAAATGGGACCTATAAAAACACTTAAGGACTCTCAATTTTTGCATACTAAATATATGTAATGTAGGCATACATATGTGTGCATGTATGTATATGTATGTGTTAAAAAATCGTTGCTAGATTTTTATGTGGACATTGGATCAGTGTCCAGTGGATGTATGCTTTCTGCCTGTAGGGAGCTTTCATGATCAGGGTTAGAAGTCTGAATTTGGCTTTCTGGCTTTTTTTGTAAGAGCAGATAAAGGTTGTGCCATTTGGAACCACTGTATACTCAATACAGAAAAAGTATTTCCTGTTTGTAGTTTTCTATTGTCTAGAAATAAAGGCAGATAAAATAAAACAGGTCATGCACACTGCCTGAATAAAATAATAATACGAAGAATTGTATAAGAATGCATTATGTATCTTCTTGCCCTGTTTTGAAGAGTGAGGCAAAAAGATGATGTAAACAGATAATGTTGCAGTCTAGTCAGCAGGTGGAGCTCAGCTGCTGTAGTACAAGTCAAACTGCTTTTCTGACACGTCTGTACTAAAAATACGTTGAAGTTATCTGAGTAAACAGGAGTAACTCATATAGTAATACAAATAATCTAGATGTTCAAGACTTGGTGAGGTTAGTACTTTAGTACTTTTTCTAAAAAGTAAAACTTCACGGAAGAATCAAGCTGTCTCTTGGATTTGCTTTTTGTTGTGTGAGGTAATTGCTATTAAAAGCATATTTACATGGGGTTTAAAACTCTTTTTAAAAATCACAGAATTTACTTTTTACTTCAGTCTTGTGTGTTCCAGCACCACCTGAACAGTTATTATATTTGAGGCATCTGGTATTTGAGAATTTTTTGTTATGTAAGAGCATATTGTACTATATATTATAGTGTGATTCTTTCCAAATATCCAAGTTACTGTTCCTTCACCTAAAATAAAGTTGTAAAAGCTCCATTATATTCTAATTTTTGTCAGACCCCATCAGTATGATAATAAATAGCTTGCTCTATGTAAGTTGCTTTTTAATAATTCGTGAAAACAAGCAAAATTAACATCCAGACATAACAGAATATAATGAGGCTTTTGCAATGCAGCAGTTTGAACTTAAAAGTATTAGTGAAAAAGGTAACTTTTTTTAATAAAAAAGAACGATAATGTTAGTATTACTCATCAAAATGCTATCATTGATTAAATCAGGTTCCCAGCCTGAAAGGAAAACATGCATTATCTTACTCTCATGCAACTTAATGAAGTCTATGAATCTGTCTATACATATGTAGAAACATTTGCAATGTTAGGGTACTGAGATGAAATACCAGGTATAGATGATGCAGTTTTGTAGTAACAATTTATTTTTTATTTTCTTAGGATTATCTAAATGGATTCGTCAACAAATCCAGCACCATGAAAATTTTAGTAGTGCACTTGAATCCTTGCGTGCGTTTGCTGTAAGGAATCAGAAAAGCACTGATGGCTCACCAGCGTGCAGCGGTGAATCTCTCTGTGTACCTTCAAACTCAAAAGACCTATCACAATCCTCTCAGCAGGAGGTGACTATTCATCTGTCACCAGGTGTTCCTGCGAAAAGTGAGGAGCAAAACTTGGTTTCAGAAAGTAATTTTGCTACAACCATCAGCTCACTTAGTCCTACAGCATGGGATCAGCCAAGTAACATCATGGCAGCATCGAAACAAAGTATGTTCGTTTCCTATGGAGAAAACCTCATTAACAATTTGAAATGTGAAGTTGCATCATTTTAATTTTGGAAGAAACAAATGTTTTTTGAAATTACAGAATGTTATGGTGCAAAATGATAAGTATTCACAAATGTGTATGAGCTGTGCTCAACAGACAGAAATTAATTGACATTCCATCTGGTTGCCTTAAAACAGTTGATAATGTTTCATAGATTTATAGTATGCTCAAAAATGTTTTCACTTAAGTTTCTTTTTCCATTGAAAACTATTAAGGTAATTTAAAATATATTTAAAACTAAAATATATTTAAACGCAGAGCTTAGCATTATTGTAAGGTGAATGCCTTGGTTCAAGCTACATCAGTTGTTTAGACATTGCTGTGAGACACTGTCATATAATTTCTTCTGGTACCAGCTTTACAAGTAAGTATCTGTTCATTCCTAAATTTTAGGAAAGCTTATGACTCATTCCAGGCAAGAAAGAATAACATAAATTCTGTTAAGTAACAGAAGAACACAATAATAAAAAAAAATTATAAATTTAAAATCCAATCATACTTTGTTCTAGCTTTACATACACTCGTTAATCTGTTGATTTAGTTATGATAATTCATGTGCAGAGATAGTTGTAACATCTGGGCTTTTGTTTGTACTGGATCTTAATGAGTATTTATAAGAAAACTGTAAACCTAATATAACAGTGGCAATTTCAATGTGCTAGATATGCTGTAAATCAGCAGGGGAAGGCATATACAATTAATTAATGTTCTGTGATTTTCACAGGTGGCCAGAAAATTGCTGTTGAGAGTCATTCTCACCGTGTAACACCAAGAGCAAAACATGTGGACTGCACACCCCAAATGCCAGCAAATAAAATTGAGAGAGAAGAAAAGAAGGGTTGGACTGATGCTGATATTATGAAAGGACATTGCTGCTTTAAACCACTGACCTCAACACCTTTGCCTGTAGCCAGGAACTGTGTGTCCACAGCTACTAGCAAACAGAAGAATTGGGAAAGGTCAAGTGAAGTTATTGGCAGTGTAAATCAATGCCAGTCATCATTAGTTTCAGAACATGAACCAACTGTATCAGAATCATGCTTGGAAACAACTGATTTGTCAATTAAAAATGCTGCGCCTCCACTTGCTGAAGAGCGTTCTGATAAGCTACAGCTTCAAGTTGGGCCCTGCAGTGAGTTTCCTTCAGCAGGAGGGAAATCTGAACTTTCAGTGTTAAACATAGCTGCAGAAGCTGAAGATGAGGATGACAGCATTTATTTCACACCAGAACTTTATGATGATGATGAGGTAGAATCTGAGGAACAGAATATCAGACCACTGGTTCCAACCTGTAATGCAAGTGAGAATCGGATTGAATGTGGCAACTCCACAGTCACTGATGATCTTTTTGCAATCAACACCTCAGAAACACTAAGTGTGACTAAAAAAATGATTGATGATAATGATGGCAGAAGCACAAGTTTACATGGAATAATGCAAAATGAGGGGAACGAGGACGGTGCAGTTAATAATGTTGAGATGAGCAGTGAGATAGAAGCAAAGCAGATAGCACCTCAAGAGATGGACACCAAAAAACAGAGAATCAGTCTTTCCAGATCACGAAATAAAGGTGTGTCATCTTTTCCATTGAACAGTCCCAGCACATAGTGACAGCTGTTGTAGAAAACTTAGTGAGCAGCCTTTACAACGTTGCCTCACTATAGAGCTGTGATGGCTTTCTAGTGCTCCTTTCATATGTGCTATTCTTAGACTCAGTTTTTCATTATACTTTTTCCTTTTTCACTGTGAAGTTATGCAAGATGCAGATCTCTATAAATATAATTAAGCATACTTCATCCTAACTGTGTGGCAAAAGGGCATTGTGTGTGGAAATTTGAAATACAAGCCCAAGTAGCATTTGACTTGTAATTATAGGCTAAAGAGGTTTGTCTATTGCAGGTTTAATTAATCCCCCATTAAATACAATCAAACAATTAGGGTTTCTCCAAAAGCACCCATATAATCAAATTATGGGTTTCTGCATTTGTTAGGGCTTTTTTCTTTCTTCAATAAGAAGAACAAGGTCTTTGCTGATCAAGTAATATCATAGACTGAGCCTAATATTGAAATAGATGTAGTCTTCGGTACTGTGTTTCCCTCAATTTTCTTTTGCCAGAATGTCTCAGAAGCTGAATAGTAGTAGCAGTATCTGAGCATTCCAATCAGATGATGGTGAGAGGCTCCCTCAGAGATCTTTGTTTTGTTTCAAAAGTTTAGGGTTTCTTTCAAAATTTTCTTTTATGAGACCTAATTTATTTTGGTCACATTATGTATTCATATGAAAACGTGTACTTAATTTTATGTCCTACAGATATGCAATATATGCCAATGTAAATGTGTACATAAACGTCTTTAAATATTCCTCAGTTTATTTTTTATTTCAAGTATTTTACACATTTCTCTCATTTATTGCAATCAAACTAGCCACGATTTTGCTGTAATAAAACACGCTACACCTGATTTTTCAATAAAGGGTTATTCATTTCCATCATATATTGGATATGCATCTTCGTACTATATATGAAGAGACAGGATTTTTACAGTCTTAAGTTTGGTTCATAGGTATTCATGTATTTTGACCAATTGTTAACTGGTCATTTTCAATAGTTTATCTAAATAATGTTCTGAGTCACAGCTGTGCATGTGTTCCTTTCAATAGGATTTAAATAGTATCCTTTCTTTACACAATATGCATCTTTATAAAATTAGATACTCTGCAAGAACAACAGGAATGCTGTTGAATTTCTTTAACAGCATTATCTTGCAATACTTAGTATAAGGCATTGGGTTAAGCCTTTTATTGTATTGAATCCTCATAAGGACCATATTTCCTTGGTTTAGGTTTCCTAATATTCACTTAATCATTGGATGCTGATGGTTTAGAACTAATTGATAGGGCAGAAGCGTGCCCTAATGTTGAGAGCCCTTTAAACATATGACACATCTAAAAATAAAAATATTTAATTTAGATCTAAGTAATTGATTAAATATCAAGACTCAGTAGGGTGGACACAGTTCTGTTTGTAACTGGCTCTGGACTAGAATCGTCTCATATCCCACAGCAAATGCTGAGGCAGCCTGTGGCAGGTGGCTTTGCTGATCAACTTGATCCTCATGAGTCTCTAATAGCTTGGTTTTCTTAAAATAAGTCTTCTATTCCAAACCATATTTTATGTTTATGTATATCTGAATAGATAATAGAAATCACTTAAGCTTTGTGGCTTGTCTGCTCATCTCATGGACCACTGTCTCTTATTTATCCTTCAGAAGATTTGTCTGTCTTTAAATCTGTAACATTAAAAAAAAAAGAAAATCCATCTTCCTTTCCTTATCTGGAGCAGATTGTTCCTTTCTTGATCTTGTGTTGCATCTTACTTTGATTAGAAATCCTTTAAGACATGGACTTCTTCAAGTCAACTACTTTGCATTTCTTTATCTACATGTTATATAAAATTATTTCTTTACCATTATTTTTTAAAGCATATATTGAAGTATCAGTATTTGGCCTACTAGATACTAGATTTTTCTAGTATTTTACAAGATACTAGATTTTCCAGAAGTTCACTAAACTCAAATCCTGACCATACCAGTGTTGCTTCAGACAACTGCTTAGGTATCGGGGTGATGAGGGGTGGACAGTTTATTTTGGTGTAAAGGCTGTGTAGCTTGTCTTTATACCTAACTATGTTATTTAATATGTTGGTGGTAAGAATGTCCTTTATTTCTATAGTTAATATCTTTATGGTGATTCCCAATATTGAATTAAACTGCCAGCCTTCAAATAGAGGGGAAGTCAGTGTACCAACTTTCCTAGAACAATTTGTTTGGAATTCCTAAATCTATAAAAGCTCAATTCTTGACAGTTCCTCTCATACTTTGATATTATACCTACATATGATCTCTTCTGTCTAAAATAATCATAAAATCTTGGATTTATTAAAGGATTGAAAGTTCAGAGGCAAGGAAGACGAAGAAAAGCTGCAGTTAGGCACAGTTGCTACACCTATGAAAGAAAGGTACCATGCGGATAGAATACAGTACCATTTTAAGTGGCTGCTGTTGAATGTTAAGGTGCAAGGGAAATAAGAATAATTTATTATGTAATCTTTTAAGTGAAATAATACAGATGAAATAGTTTATTCATGATCTGTGTGCTTTGCTCTAGATCTTTACAATTTACATGCTCAGTAGATACCCTTATTTCCCATGGGAAACAAAAAGGCTGAGGGTTTTCAAGTCCTATTAACACAGGTAGAAAATGCAGATATGGACTGTCTGCAGAGTCCAGTTCCTAACTTCTCCCAGATGTGATTCCCCTTTCAATATAAGCAGTGCTTCTGATTTCTGGTTAGTGTGTAACTTATAGGGCAGGATTTGCAAAGTGTAAGAACATAATCACACTGCAACTCTAGGAGGGTTGGGCGCCTATCACCTTAGGCTCCTTTGCAAAATTCCAGACTAAATCTTTGGTAGGCTGGAGCTTTATAGACTATAAAATGCCTCGTATTTTATATGAAAGTATTTCTATTTAAGTTAGGTTAAGTGTTTTTAGCATGGTGGGTATTTTAATTATTTGCTAATATAAATTATAAGTATTGATTCAAATAAATTTATTTGGTTTTATCAAGTAGTATATTTCTTTGATACATTTTGATACATTTCTTTGTGTTTATGTTGGAGTGCTTCAATCTGCATAGTTACTATATGCAAACTAGTATTTGCATTAATTTGTATACTGTCTTGTTAGAAGGAAACACCTCACCCGCCTTGCAAGAAAGGACTTTATTGTATTGTCTGTGGAGCTGAAATACTGCCAAAGGCAGAGGGTAAGATCTCTGTAACTGGTTGGTTGTTTCAGGTTGGGAATGATAGGATTTTTAATCCATCTTTTTACTTTTGCACTTTTGATTCTGGAAGGAAATTTTAGAATAATTGTTGAATTTCTCCAGTGGAGATGGGAACTGGATCAATGAGATATTAGAAATGCCCTGGAGACTTGCAGAAAATCTTTGCAGGGGGAGAAAAAGGGACTAGTCACAGTATCACAACTATTTTCACTTGGCATTTCAGTGGAAATAAGTTACTGTTACTTACTTCACTGAAAATAAGTTACCCTTATGGCATATTTCTGTTGCTTGATTCACTGTCCTGATATAGTGACCTATCTTGAAGTACAATGGGAGTCTGACTGGTATTAAAGAGTTAACCTAAGGCAACTGCTCCTGGCATTATGGAAGGCTGAAAGAAATTATTTGTAACATAGTGGCCCATTCATGGGGAAATGTTCCTTCTAAGGATTAGGTGTTAATTTGCTACGGGTTGCTGTGAGAAGTTTGTTAATATCTTGGCACTGTAGCTCTGTGAATCTAATACATGTCTTAATGAAACTATCAAAAGTTTTACTGAAAAACTCTATGTTCACACTGTTCTTTGAAATGTAGCCTACCTTATTAATTTAGTTTGGATTTTAGTCTCCTGTAATCCATTTTACAAAGTGAGGGTTAGATGTTCTTGGAAGTTGTCTCTGGTTTTGTAAGGCACTCTAATTTAGGAAGGTCTAAAAGCTGATAATGATAGTAACAACTCTGCTACTTTTAAAAATGCACTTTATCTTCAGGCTACTGTGCCATGTGAGGTAGGAACCTAATTGCAAAATGCTCTCATCAGTTATGTGCAAAAACAATTAGATATAGATGCTTAATGCACTTAACACATAACCCATTGTTCTTCAGGAGAAGTTAGTGGGGATTTAACTTCTAGGTTTTACAGATCTGAAGGTAAGACATTTGCTTTTGAATGCCTTGCAAGTGCATCTCAAGACCTTGGAAGAAAGGCAAAATTTTTAGGTGGTGTTAGAAATGATATGGAGGTTGAGATGAAGAGAAGTGTGTGTTTGACACAGAGCAGAGACTTGTTTCTTGTGCAGTCTTGTTTATGGCAGCCTCTATGTTATGAGACCCTTGAAGGTCCCCTGTCCTTTCTTATTTCTCTTTTATTACCCCAAAAGCTCATAAAGTGATAAAACAAGCATGGAACTGGTAGGAAAGAAATGACAGTAGCCAAAAAAAAAAAAAAAACAAAAACAAATGTTCCAAATAACCTTCTCAAGTTATCCTCTTCATGCATAAAGTGAGGGAGGCCAGGCTTGGTAGGCTGGAACTGTGTGGTAGTGGCTCATGACCCCGTTGCATGACGTAGCCGAGCTGGACATCAGGTCAAAGCTATACCAGAAATTATCCGGATCAGATGAAATCAAACAAAAAGAAAGGACAAGTCTTCTCTTTCATAAACCAGACCTGAGCCCAAGGGAGTATGGGAGATACCCATATTGCTTCTGGAGCTATTAGAATTACATACCAGCTAGCAAAGTCCTTGTTGTCATAGGGGTAAAGGAAGGCCCAGGTGATGGAGGCCATGTGTCTCCTTTAAGACTTTTCTAATCTTACCAGTCAACTTTAATTCATTTCCTTAATATTGTTCTATAAGTATCATCATATCTTTGCAATTTGGTATGTAATCTGCAAAATGGAAGCACTATGAAATGAAATTAAGCATTCTTTAACACCTACAGTTACCAAGATACCCATTGTCAATGGGAATTTTTATGGTGTTTAAACTGAATTTCAGATGTCAAGTTGACTGAGGAAAGTTAAAAAATCTGCCACAGTTTGAAGAAAATGACAAATAAATGACTTTATTCAAAGTGGATGCAAGCTCTCTGGTCAATTTGGGTGTAATAACAAGGGGAAAATTATCTGCTGAAAAGTAAATTTTTGGACATGTTAAAAAATTTAAATAAGGCCTTTTTCCAAAGTCCATTTACTTCCATAGAAGTCTTTTCACTGACTTCAGTGGGTATTGGATCAGGGCCTAAATTACCATCTTGTAAATGTGGAAAGTTTGCAGTGCATGCAAACAGTACTGTATTCAAAAGCATGTGTGTATATAAGTCTTACACCCCACTTTTTAAATTATAGGAATTTTGAGAAAAGCTTGCTGCAGTAATATTGAACTGAAAATAATCTGGGAACTCTTCAGAAATACTAATACAAGAAGTAAAGAATCCATTAATAATTGTATGTGTGAACTAAATGCCAGTTCAGAAGATGATAATATGATGTTGATCATCTCAGATGCTGCAAGCCTTAGTCATCTGAAAGAAACTTTGGCGGTTTATCAGATGCCAGTGAAAAGTGAAGGTAAATCTTACTGATTACTGATAAATACCACCTAACATTTGTCAAGTCCTTTAGCTTTAGCTTTACAACACATTGGTTTCTTTCATTTTCTGCAGAAGCTTTTGATTTTAGTATTGTGTTTTATCTCTTGATCTGTGAAATCTCCTGTGGAGTGGACCGGTGCAAGTCTCTTGTCCCAGTACTTCTTAATCTCCAAAGTAGCACCATAGAGGTTTTGCAGATATTTTTAATGGAAAGCCCTTTTAAGCCAAGAGAAATACGTGAGCTTTCAAAAAGACTATAACCTGTCTTTCTGTTAATTGTTATATAGAGAGTGTTCAAAGCTGTTCTAAAGCTTTGTTATGATTGTTTCCTCATTAGGAAATTTCCTCCTTGTAAGGGACGTTGAATACTGTGTTTACAAACCATGCATTTTACCTGTTTACTTTTCCTGAGTGTAATTGCTGCAAAGACTGTTTTTGTCATAAAGTCTTGGTATTGACTTTTGCCCATCTTTTGATCAATAATTCTTACTTTATTTTTTTGTGTGGTATTTATCTCTTAGCTTCACTACATCTTTGTTGATGAAATATTTTGTCTAACAATGCTTTGTTGCCACAGTGTGGCGGTTGAATCTGAGTTATTCTATAATTTCCACACCTTTGCATTGTTCTTAAATTTCTGTAAGTTTGAAGGAAGTCTGATACCCAGCCATTCTTTACTGGATATGAATGAAATGCTCTGGCCGTTTGCTTTTTCCTTCAAGGATATCATTCTGTTTCATAACTCGTTGAAAGGAACATTTTGCTTCTTAAAGCAAATTATTTTTTTTCTTACATGAAAATATCAGGTCTTTCAATGATCTGGTATTTTTGTGTCTTCTCTCTAAGGGTTGTAAATGTTTCTGAAAATCCCAGGGCAGCTTTGAAAGGTGAAATGAGTGTAGAAGCGATACTACCATGCGGCAGTAGAAGCTTACTGTTCAAGACACAGCATTTGGCTAGAATGCAGATAAACAGCAAAACCATGTGGGTCATTGGGTTTTTTCAGGAGTCTGGAAATACAGAAGTTGGCAAATAGGATATTGACAGTGGTACTTGGCCAAGAAAATATATACACTTATTTTCTCGTGACTGGGGCATTGGCAGGACTTTTGCAGCCCTTGCCTTTGGCCTTTTAGGAAGTTGATGGTTAGATTTTTCCTTTGAGATGCTGTCTTGTTCAGCCATCACACTGAGGGAATTGATTGATACATAAAAGGAGTGCCACACACAATTACTGTTGACTGGAAGCAAGCAAAACTCCGCTAAGATCTGCTGAGCTCTGCATGTTTAGCACTGAGGATGTATGCCAGTTTCCCCTCCACTTCAAATTTCTCATGTGCTTACGTAGTATTCTGATAAGAAAGAAAAGGGTAATGAGAACAGAATCATTTACATTTCTTAATAACAAATTACAATCCATGAATTGGAGGCATATACCCTGCAGTCCCAGTGGCTGAAGCAGGACTCTGCAGAAGTAATGTGTTCAATATGAAATGACTTCGGGTGTCAGGACATGAAACATGTAATCCTTTAGCAGCATTTGGGTGGCAGAGACCAGAAGTACGGTACTTTTGTTCACATGTGGGCAATTCCGGTGTTAGGATGGCATAGTTAATAATAGATGGGCTTTGGCACAAGGACTCTAATTTAGAAGTTGCTAGGTCTGCTGAGGTTGGTAAGCATTCCTTACAGTGTTATTTTCTTGGTAAATAAGAACATTACATTTCGAAATGTGAAGTGCAACTTGTGACCTTTTATCTGTTTAAAAATATCTCTCGATGCCTATATAAGGTACTTTTTCTTTCCTTTTGAAAGACTTGAAAGCCAGTTTATCTTTAAATGCTGTTTGGAATGAGAAGGAATATTCTCTGACAAGTTACTTACAATGCAGGAGCTGTGTCATTCAGTCGATTTCTCCATGTCCTTTGATAGGAGCTGAGGTTATTCATTTCAATAATAAAATACAGACTTGGGTAAGTCAAATTAGTTTACTTTGTACATTAAAATGATCATTGAATTATTTGTATATTAAATATTAAAATACTATTTCTTTAAAAGCTAGAATGACAATTTTATTTTATCTATATGAATTGTGTATGATTCATCTGATTTCTACCACAGAGATTTGAAATTATAGGTAAGAGCTGAGTTCAGGTCACTTAATGTATTTGTAGTTGTCTGTACCCAATTTGAAGCAGTGCCTATATGAAAAGGAATAGGAAAATAGGCTGTAGCTATCCATGTCTTTCATGGAAGGAATACCAGAACAATACATGTTTACACAAAGTATATAGTCAGACTTCAACTTTCAGACATATAGTTTTGTATTATTTCTGGCACTAAAAAATATTAATCAGACCCTAATGGATGAACATGGACAAGGTCTAATGGAGTCAACAGCAAGAAATTTATTTATAGATATTTGTCCTGGGTTCAGCAGTAGCAGTCATTTTTCTCCTTCTTAGCAGCTGGTGCAAGCACTGTGTTTTTGAGTTTCGGCTTGGGAACAGAACTGATAAGAGCAATGTTTTTAGTTACTGCTC
>JBCJKH010036759.1:15077-31377 GCA_039877255.1 Loriculus beryllinus | reverse complement strand
GTATTTTTAAATCACATGTGACCATGACACGGCTGCACTGAAGACATCCTTCCCCCATTTGTTAAATGAGGCAACTTTTCAGTGATCACTATGATTATTAAATCCAGATGGACAGCCTCTGAAGGGTATCCAAGATGGATTACATTACAGATGGCAAGAAGCATTTTTCATTATCTATTATCTGGACTGTGGTTCCATTTTCAAAAAGCAAGTGAAACATGGCCAACATGATATTTGAATATATTGCATTCCTTTGTTTCAAAGCTCACTTGTACTCAGTTTTCATACAGAAACTTAAGATTTTTGAACAATCAGCACTACACTGTCAGTAAGAAAGCCACACACTATCATTACCTGTACGCATATCAGTGCATGCAAGCAACAGTTCTGGTGCTTAAGCAACGCCCATAACTATATTCTCAAGCCCGCTTTTGCCTGCTATGCACAAAAGCATACTTGTATTTTGAATTGGTATACCATATGATGTTCACCATACAGTAAAATTTGTCTAGAAGACTCAGTAGGAGGCCATAAGCCCATCCCAGAGACAAGCTTTTACCCGAGTCCTGAAGGAGCTCTACAAATGTGTCTTCAAGAGTCCTCTGCTGAAAATTACCATCAAAAATCTGCAGAGGCTAGAATTACGAAGTGTTGCTTCTCTATGTTCATTCAGCTCTATAAAGCCCAACACTTGGCTCTGCAGCAATTACTCTCCCTGCAGACTACAGTTTTGTCATGTCTGGTGCTGTGCATGTGACATACCACAGAGAACATCCCCACTTGAATACTCAGTACTGGAGAGTGTTAATAGCCAGATGTACTCATTCATTCATCCAGTCTCTGATGACTGAGTTACATGTCTGACTGTCCTCAAACCAAACATCAACACAAACTTTAAATAATTCAAGTTTAGAGTCATCTACCCCCATAGACTCTGCAGCCACACAGAACACATTCGTGTTTCTTCATGGGACCTTTATGACTGAAAATAAGACCTTCTCAATTTTCAATAGGCTGCTACTATACAGGACCGAGAGCACTTTGCATCCTCTGACAAGGCAGTTTTGTCTCTGAAGTAATTTCTGACAAAGGAGGGACATGTAACTAATTAATTGCCTATAATGCAATGCCATCCAATTTATTAGAATCTACATTTGGATTTCATTTTCATGAATTTGTATTTTTGCTGAATACACACCAGCTACTCTTACCAAAAATCCAACACTGAATACCTACCACTGTGTACAGAAACCACTGAAAACTTTAAAATTAAAAATACTAGTCATACCTACTAGAATAGCAGAGTATATATCAACATACAAATTTTGTATCAATTCCATTTTCCAACATTGCTTGACTTCACTAGGTTAAAAATTATGCTAAAAATTTCCTGGGATTTTGAACTGAACTAAAACCAGCTTTGGCATATTTCAGGAGTCAAAAAATGAAGAAATGCTACTTTCATCTGCTAAGGGAGTCTTGCCAATTTACTTTTAAATTGTTCACTGCTGAAACATTCAAAGCTGAAAGAAAGAAGTCTTAAACGGATGAACTGATAGTGATGAAATGACTAAGCTAACTAAATTACAACATCACGGAAAAGACTTTCTCTTTATAGGGTCTTGCTAACTTGTTCAACTACCCTATAGAAGAAAGCTACAATATAGCTTCAATATAGTATACAAACATACTTCCAATATAATTGAATAGGGGAATCCATATCAAAGATGCAATAAAAAATACCCTCCTGCACATGTTTTCGCAAGAACCCTCATTCAGATGCAACTTACATATTTTGCTAGTAAGAAAAGTATAAACCAGGGTGATTGGTTTCCTTTATGCAGTTCTGCTGTGCCTAAGATAGACTGTTTCAAATGATGTGCAGCCAAATGGTTCCAGACTATGGAATTTTTCTACCCCACTGCCAACTTTCTGCAAGCAAACTTTGCTTTGAAGTTCTGCAGACAAAGTATTTCATTTATTCCCCAGCTTCATTTTTTTTTCTGCACATATGCAAGTAATTTTCAACACAATATTAAAGCTGCAAGCATTAAAAAAAAAAAAAACCAAACCAAAACACACACCCAAAACCCCCCATCCAACAAACAAGCCAAAAACAAAATAAAAAAACAACCCCCAAACAACAAACTAAAACCAGCTTAGCAAAACTCATACTTCAGGGCATAAACTGATTTTGATAACTTAAAAGTGAGCTTTACCATAACCCTAATCTAATACAGAAAAACTCCACAAGAGAATGTACCATATTCGACTGCTTTTTTTAATCTCTTATTTAGGCATTTAATTCATCAAGCTTGGTGAGAATAAGAGCCATATCACCCAAAAGCAATTTTGGCGTCTAGATTATTTAGAAAACAATAGCATTACTTCCCCCCCGCTCCTGAGAGCAAGCTGTCTGGAGATCAGCTTACTTGCAATGACATATCATGTTTGAATTTTTTAATAGTATGTAAAGCTACTAGATGAAGGTTTCATTCTCTAAAGCTACAAAATAACTTGGTGCATGTTTTGGAGAAATTACACTTTGACATAGTCTGCAAAATGAAGAATGCTTTACATATCAATCTACATTCCTCCACAAAGTTCTGTGGATCATGTTCAGTTTTCAAGTAAGCCCACCCACAAAACAAACATTTTAGGAACTTTTTCACAGTGACTCAGAAGCATTAGTTTCATTAGTAGCTCATTTCCTCCTCTGAATGCATCACATGTAGTTCCCTGCTGCAACTCTCCATGCTTTGATAGCCCTGTACAATGCTGCTTGAACTCCATGCCACAAGGCAACACTGTAAAGAAGCTGAAAGCAAAGAGAACACTGAAAGAGAATCATCCTGACTGAAAGAGTCAAGTTGCCAAAAAAATAATGCCTGTAGCCACTCTTTACGAAAAAGAGATGTTATCAGTGGCATTTGACAGAGGCAGACACTATGACTTGTCCTGTTCAATATATTTTACAAGTGCTCTACAGAGGAATATCAGCAACAAACATAACAAATATTGGCATATAAAGATATTCAGGAGAGTCAGGATAAGAAATTAACAGCACAGCAATGCTGAAGAGACACACAGTGGCCAAGAAATAAAATAACAGATGAGTTTAAGTTAAAAGAATGTGAAATGACACAAATGGAAGGGGGAAGAGAGAGAGACTTCAGTATTCAGACACAATGATAGGCTCCAAAGTAGCTACCCCCAATCAAGACTGTGGAGGGACTGTGGACGGTTTCCTAAAAGTGATATCCATGGTCACAAAAATCAAATATTAAGAACTGTTAGTAAAGGAACTCAGAACACAGAATTTATCAGTATGTCATCACACAAATTCATTGTCCAACCACACTCCAAATACTGCATGAACACCTGATCATTCGATCTCCAAATCATAACCATAAAATCTTAAAAAGACAAAATAGCAGGTGAAAAGGCCTAGAGGGAGATGTGGTAAAGGTTTATTAAAAACCAAAACCAAACCCCACCAAAAGCAATATTTGCTATTTCTCATCAAACAAAAAGCTAGATAGGACCCAATAAAGTAATCAGATGGCAGTTTGGTGAGTCTCTTGGGTTTGTTTTATTGGGGTTTTGGAGGGCTGTGTGGGTGTATTGTTGATTAAAAAAAAACAAACTAGAAGCACTTTCTTCTAAACACAGTATGCTGTGGAGCTCAAGATATTAAATATTAAAAAAAGATTTGATAAATTAATTGAGAGCAGATAAAGATTAATTACCACATAATAAAAAGGATGCAATCTGCAGCTGAAAACAAGTGCCTAAAGCACTTGGGGCTCTTTTTGTTTGGTTTGGTGGGTTTCTTTTGTTTGCTTGGTTGTTGTTTTTTGGGTTTGGTTTTTTTTTCTGAGTTTTATTTGATTTGAATTTTTTCTGGGGGTGTTATTTTTCTGGTTTTTGGTTTTGGTGGGTTTTCTTTTTAGGGGGGTGTTTTTTAAACTGCTAGAAGCTGGAAAGGTGTATGAATGGAACAATCCATCTCTAGCTATCATTCTAAAGAAAGTAACGTAATAGCATTTGCCAGGAGTTTGAGGCACGATAATGAACTATATTTTTATTCTTTCTGACCCAATACAATGGATCTCATATCTAAACATTTAAAACTATATGCAATTTAAACTCATCATGATATTGAAAGCAGCCAAACAAAATACAATAAAAAAAATATAAGTATCTGTCATGGGTAAGACTGTTAATAACTACAAGGTAATTGGGAGTATTAATTTTGATGACAAAGGTGTTAATACACTACATATTACATACAGCTTGAGAGCAACTGAACAGCCCTAGGCATCAATGGTTCAAGGAGATCTTTACATTCAACCTTCCTCCTTTTCTCCCTAACTTTGAAGCTCAAAGAACCTTACACCTTGCATCAAAGCATACACATAACACAAAGTTAGGACGCCATGTTAAACATATACACACTTGCTATATCACCAATCTGCATTTTTGTATTCCGATAATCTTACTATGTTGTTTGTAAAGGTTTTAAGCTCATAGTAAATATGCATTCTTACCTCATTCAGTGCGCACATGCGAGCAATAGAACCTATGTTGTTGGTGATGGTGACCAAAGTAGCTCTAGCCAAGTCCTCTTTACTGATGGAATCTCTCTTTTCTTTACTCATCATATGACCAAAGCTGTGTAAGGAAGATTATTCCTTTTAATATGAGTTATTCAGGAGTGCTAAAAGCCCTTAGAAATATTATCATTTAGTAAGCTTTGCTTGGATTTGATATCCACTGATTTGAGACAGACCTGAAATGGGAAAAAGGATCTCATTGGAAAGGCAGAACAATGAGCAAAGACATGTCTAAAATAACTGTAATTTAAATGGAAGCAAACTACACCAAGCACTGCTTACACCTGTTAAAAAAAAAAAAAAAAAAGGAAGTAGGTGAGAGATCTAAGGGCAAACAACATGATACATTCAGAGTGACATTTCCACATGGACCTAGCACATAGTTCAGGGATTACACACTCAGCTCAGCATGCACAATAAGTTTCCCAAGGAACTCCTAAAACCAGCTCAATTAACACATACCTTGAGGCTACAGCAGACCCTTGAAGGCCAAACCGCTCATAGTCTCCTCCATAAATATCCTTCACCAGCTTATCCACATTGGTGCTGTCTCCTTTCGCAGCCATTTCCAGTGCTTCTTCAAATGTCTCACAGCCAGTCAGCAGACAGCACAGGCCCAGGAACGTTCCTCCTCCAAGACTGAAAAAGCACAGTTCCTTCAGACCAGCAGCTTGAAGGACTTTTACCACAGCTCTTCAGACTACTGTTTGCAACATGGTCTACACAGCTATCAACTGTATCTTATAACTCTTCCTTCAGAGCAGTGAAGACAGACACCCTGAATTAAGCTTCTATTTAACACAAATGACAACCAGCATGGTTTTAACTGAACGCTCTTAAATCTTTAATATTTAAATCAGAGAAATGATACTAAATAAAGGTTTAGCTGAGAATAAAGTCCAATCCAACACTGCAGATGTCAGCTTGCTATTTGTAGCACTCTAGCAAGTTGCTCTTGTGCAAGAATAATTGGCCAGCAGATCACTTAAGACAGTGATGAAAGAATAAACAGAGATCAAAGCTTAATATCTACACAGGGGTAGGCAGCCAAGACAGATCTTGTCCCCATAGCCAGTGGCAGGAAGCAATCTGGTTGGTTCCTGTTCAGAGTAAGGCTAGTATCAGCAGTTAACATCTCAGCCCTCTGAAGAGCTCTTCTTTGAAAAGAAATCAGTCACTTTAATATCTTGCACAGGCTCAAGTAATACTGACTGACTACATAAATTTAGCAGATTAGTAACTCATTCATAAAAATTCTACTTTGGACCCTCTAGTCTTAACAGACATGAACTTCAACTTACTAACCTCTACATCCTTCCTCATTCTTTCTTAACCCTTGAGAAAGCTAGCTTATTTGCACTGATTGCAGTCACACCAACTGCAGCCACTTTAAACGAGAGGACCAGTGAGACACACGTGTGCACTCCACAGGAAAGTACGGGTGGTCAGATAGGAACACCATTTAGTCTGAACATATCTAGCTGCACTGTAATATATTCAGTATCTGAACAGTAGCAAGCTCTGTACACCAGCCAAAAGACAGTACTTATTTCATCTTATATAGTAAGTCAGCAACCTACTGCAGTCATGTTTTTCCTTTTGTAGTAGAAAAGTGGAAAGCACATCTACAGATACGAAAAGTTCTATGCTTGAAAAACAATCAGAATTACAAGAAAACCGATGCCTTTTCCATTCAACTTGTGTTCATCAGTATCGTAAACAGAAAAACAACTCATGGCTGCCATGGCAGCAAAGATATGCCCTAGATAAGCCAACAGAAGACACATAGGCAGTCACGTGCACTATATACGAAAAGCTTTATTATACGTACCATGCACTGAAGAACAGAATGCAGTTTGGAAGAGACTACAGCAAATCCAAAAAGATTCTTTGGTGGCTGTTTTCGAATGGGATTTTTATGTTTTATTTAGGTTTCTGTTTTGGTGGTTTGTTATTAAGTTTACAAGATTACTAAAAATGAAGTATATCAATTTAGTTTGCATGTATGAAAAAAAGTGGGTTAGATTTATAGATATTTTTACTACTGGTCTGGACACATTTGTAACCAAGTGGTTTCCTGTAAGTAAGTATGGCTGCCACCTCTATAGTGTGAACTTCAACATACTTAAGGCTGGTTTTCGGGCTTAAGAACAAAATTCTGCATCCACACTACTGAAATACTGAATTCCTAAACAGAGCAGTCATATCTAAATTTATACTGAACATAGCCCAGAGACAACTGCAACTCAGCTTTACCTTACAAATCATTTCAAAGAGCACTAGCTAAGGCAGGCTAAAATCACACTACGGACAAAGTAAGAATACAGACAATCAGGTTCTAGTCTTAACATGTTGACATTTCTTAATTTACCAGCATGGTCCAAAGACTAGTGCAATCAGTAAGGAAACAAGAGATCTAGTGAGATCCCTCCACCAAAATTCAGTAGTATCAGGTTAATTCTACAAAGTTTTCCTATATCCTGGATTCATCCTAACTACTAAGAAAGAGATTATTGTTTAACCCCAAAATTTTTCTTTCACTGCTCTGGCTGCTCTGGCGGATGAAAGCAGGGGAAAGAAGATTCATTTACCAGGACAGCTTTATTTTGGTAGTTCACAGCAAGAGACAGAATGTAGGTAAGAACACCAAGAAGACACTAAGACAGCTCTAAAGCTGAATGGACCAATGATTTCCCTGATATAGACCGCCCCCCTCTGAAGGAATCCTAGGATATTTCCAGCCTTGGTACTGGTGGGCTTTTAAAAGAAATAAAAAGACAAGCCTAATTTGGGGCTGCACCTACTAGTCACGCTGATTGTTTCTATCTGTTCAATTAGTAGAGAAAACAGAATTAAAAGAACATGGAATTAAATTTACCTGGATCCTGTGACTCTCTTATAGTTGTCCTTAGAATAAACAGCTAGGATGCTGACCCCTGAGCCTATGTTAACCAGCAGCATAGGATATGGATTATCAAGGCAGTAAGGTTTTTTCTGGCACTGTTCAGGATCTGTAGGATTTTCAAAATAATAGCACTCTGGTTGACCATTGAAACCAACAGAATCAACATAAAGGAGGCCCTGGATCAAACAGTCCAATTCATCCAGTTTATGAAGCTGTAGATCAGCAATCTGGAAAACAGCAACAGGAAATTAATAAACAAACACTTCCTAGTATGATACAACACTGAGAAGGACAAAAGGCTCTGCTGAAGCACTTTGATCACTTCAATAGTAACACATTATGCTATTTAAACAGTACGAAGATCTGTGTAAGCATGAAGTCCAAAATAAAGTTTGTTATCCACCTAACAATGGGCACCTCCCAAAATAATGACATGCTGCACAGTAATGTCACTTAGTTCCTTTGCCTTTGAGACATTCCCTGCTCTACAAGCAGGAAACATTCCCCGTCAACCTCCCCTCCATCGTTGTCCTCCCCCCAGTATTCCAAAGCAGTAAATTTCTTTCCCCTTATCCCATGCCAAGGGGAGCTGGCTAATCTTCAATAGAAACTTTAAGAGCAAGAAACTCCAGTTAAAGAAGATAATTAAAGCCTTACAAAGTGCATGTTTATGTTAATATGCATTAAATATGCAGTGGGTTATGCTTATATGATCTGATGTTTTCCAAGTATGCATCACCAGTAATCTAAGAGAGCTATTTTAATTAATTATGATAGGCATTATAAGATGCCTCATTAAAAAACAAAAAAAAAAAGAGGATCCCCTATGTTTGGTGAAAAACAATGTAAAAAAACCCACAACCAACAAAAAATACTGCCAGGCCCATGCTCCCAGCAAAATGTTCACAGAAATATAACTGTGACAGAAAGCAGAAAAACAATTATAAGAGCTTCAAAGGACATTCCCTCTCACAGGTCATCTGTGATTGTATTTAAGCAGACGTGCCTACTTGCCATAGCATTCTGTTTACTAGAATTAGAAATCGCATCCCTTTCTTGAAACAGAATACAGTGACAATCTGTTTAGAAAGTCTCCTTTCCAGATGACATTGAGGTTTGACTTGTGTAGGGAGAGGAGAGGGAGGGAGAAAAAAAATAAAATAGTAGCTGTCCATCCAAAACCTGCGGTCATTTGTATCCCCAAAAGTAGGTCTTACCCAACTCCACTTTCTAGCAGAACAAGCTACAGGGTATTAGGAACAAAAGGAAGTTGTAAGTAGAAAGCTGTTCTCAAACATTTGCATATGTCAGGATGTTTTTATAACAGCTAATGGAGGAGATTTACAAGGCTAACTACCTCCTATTTTTAATTCTGGAAGCTATATTAAGTCACTATAAAGAAGCAAGATATTTCTGTGGAACGGGCACGGCCAATAGGTTACATTCTTTTGAGCTATTTAAATCTCTCCTCCTAAGTTTTTTCTCTATTTGAACATAGCTCTAACTTGCCTTAACTGAAAGCCATTCTATTTTCCTTGCATCTGTCTTTTTTGTTACACTTGCTAATCTTCAAACCCCGGAACCACAGAAAAGAAGTAAAACCAAAAAATCCCAAACCGGAAGTTTCAAAGACCTCAATATAAATCCAATTATTCATAGTTCAACAGAGGAAGGTGGAGATAATGTCTTTTTAAGTATTTCCTCCTGCAACTTTTAAAATCCATTTGCATTTTTTCTTGAAATAATTTTCATTTATTATGAAATAATTTTCATTTATTACCACATGGCTACACAAATTAAACTATTTAGCCAACAAATAAAAAGAATAAACACAAATCAGGAGAAAAGGTTTTTAAAGAAACATTACAAAAATCTTTAGGCTGCTTTGCAAATATTGTGTATTTCAGCAATTTCTTGCTGTTAGGCTGACAGGAAAAGCTCCAATCAAGAGATACACAACACAAGGCATTAACATAATAAATGCTTCACGCACTATCTTTCACAGTGGACATTGTGAGCCCAATGAGTCATCACTTGTTAGAGGATTTGTTTTCTTAAAACCCAACTAAAGCTAGTAAAAATAAGGAAAGATTCTATACTAAGCATGATCTCTGTCTAGGTTATGTGCTGTATATTCAATTTCCTCATCTTACTGTGTAAGCTAGATGCCGCATGACCAAACATGACCTAGTACAGATACAGCATGCATAAACATGCTATGAACCAGAATCCTGCTATATAAAGACAAGTCATTAGTAGATTTAAAGCCCCTACTGTCAAAATCTCTATTCTCCCATAAGCCAAACACACAGCCACAAGTCGCTTTTGTCTCATCCATGTTACACCTTTACAAATAGGTAAGCATCAGTGAGAGACACGACCCAGCAATACAAATCTAAGAGGAAAACATTTCTGGTGTCAGTGCAAAAATACAGACAAAATCCTGGTTTCTACAAAGTCTCCAGTAAGCCCACCAATCCTGTAAGGACAAAACAAAAAGCCCTAATCAAAGGTTCTTTTTCAAGCACTAAGCATAGCAGTTTTATTTGGTTCAGCCCTCCATGTAAAAAAGACGTACTAGAATCTGTTCTGCTTTTTATAGCTCTGTGCTATATTTAACAGTTGATATACTGTAAGCAGAAAAGCCTTGTGATTGCTTTCTTTCATGTATGATATCCATAGCAGACAGAAAAACTATTTTCCTCATTGCAGCAGTCGGGTTTTCATTTTTGGGAGGAGCAAGACTGGCATCAGTATTCCATGTCAACCCACCTTCATTCAGAGAACCATGAACTCTGCAGCCACTAGACCTCTGAGGCTCCAAACAGTCCAGTGAGCTACGACTGCTTTTGTTTCTAAACACAAAGGAGGGCATAGTTGCAAGAAATGCAGTCTTGCAAAAGAAGTTATGATAAAACAAGGGTCACAATTCCCAAGACTTTTCCCTGTATATATAACTGCCTTTTCTTTATCTGTGTCCTTGCTCAAGCAGCAAAACTGCACCACAAAATAGATATGCCTGTAAACGTGGTAACTGGTGTGTGATTAGGCAAATAGTTAGGATGTTTTCTAGTACCATGACCTGACCTACCACACTCTACTAGTCCTCATCTTTCAGTTGTTCAAACTGCTGCTTCTTGCAGGAACGAAAGTTTAGGTGCAAAAATGCAGAACAAAAACAGGAGCACTGTGTAGAAGCATGTTTTAATGTTATGAGTTTTTTTATTTTTCTTACAACATTGTACAAAATGCATTTGCAGATAGCTTGCAGCCCTTTCCAAGCCTTAATGTGCGGGCAGAGAGCATGATGGTTAACTTATCCTGCTCTGTACTCCTGTAACTATGTGCCTCTCCAGAAAAGACTGATGTCAGAAAGTTGTGTTATGCAATGAAGAGCTTAAGAACAAAGCAGCATACAAGACCCTGGAGGGAAAATTTATGATGGTTGCAGGGAAACCATATGTACATTTCTTATGAGACCAATTTTTCTGCACTGCAGCAATTCCTCTTTATTTTAGACTGCTTTTTAAATACGGAGGGAAGGGAAAGTAAAAGCCACTTTGGACCTCTCACCAAACTCTTCAGCACCATCAAAAGGAGGGACTTGGGATTTCAACCATGCTTACAAGCAGGTGCAACACAGCAAGGAAGCAGTGAACATATCTATGCACCCTAACAGATCAACACTGGTGTACAGACATCTTTTTCGATGAAATTCCAGCCCAAGATTTCACTCAGTTTGAATTTTCAGGTACCAAGTTCTGATGAGCACAGAAATGTCCAAACCTAGATGCAGCAATGAGTTCATCTGTCTCTTGGACTTTCAATCAGAAACATGATTTTTTTTTCCTGTAAGAAAACTGTTAGGAACTAACATCTTGAAAGTTTTTAACTATCAATTACAACAGCTTCATTTAGTATACCACTGGGGCTTTTACATGCCTTCTGGGCATTGGGCCAGTTTTTATTTCTTATAATAGCTTACAGCCTAGCTTTTCCCTCCATCTCCCTCCCATTACGGATCTTCCACTTTCATGATGACTTAGTTTTCTTCCTTTTTATTGTCTTTACCTCAACCGCTAAACCTGCTTCTTTTTGAGCTCAAATGAGGTACTTCCCCAGCTGATTCTGCACCCTGAGGCTGGGAAATAGCCACTCACATTCAACCAAGACAGAGACTAATGCAAATAAAGGGTAAACCCAATATTTGCTGAGGCATAAAAAAAAGCACTAATCTGGGATCTTCTGCAGAGAATCTGCCCTCTTGCCCAACTAGGTGTAAGAATCTCTTCCCTCTCTTGGCAGGCAAGAGATGCACGCCGTTTCTCCCCACTCCTACTTGTCACGGTTTAAACCCAACCATGCAGCTCGTTCACTCACTCAATCCCCCTTTCCTGCCCTCCCCCTGCTCCTGGAGGGATGGGCAAAAGAATGCAACCCCCCACAGGTTGAGATAAGAACAGTTTAGTAACTAAGGTATAACACAAATCACTACTGCTACCACCAATACTACTAAGAAAAATAACAAGGAAGAGAATACAGCACCTCACCACCCGCCAACAGGTAACACACGACACCCCCCCAGACCAAGCACTGACCGACACCTCCTCCAACCCCCAGCCAACTCGCCCTTACGGGTAACTCTGTTACATCCTGGGCATGACGTGCTGTGGTATGGAATACCTCTTTGGTCAATTTGGGTCAGGTGTCCTGTCCCTGCTTCCTCCCGGCTTCCCTCCTCCCTGGCAGAGCATGAGACTCAGAAAGTCCTTGGTCAGTCTAAACATTTGAGCAGTAACTAAAAACATGTCTTAAAGGAAAAATAAGGCAAACTCTCCTTTTCATTCAGGTGGTTTTGCCCAGCCATGGAAAGACTGTTTGCCAAGATGGTGCAGAAAAGACATTAACAGAATTGTCAACATTGATCATTGCATTTTGAGAAACAGTCACAAAGACAATATGTGAACATCAGAGATAATGAAAAATCAGAGAGAAGTGGGGATAATGGATGTTACCTGTAGGAACATAATCTCTCGAAATGTTCTCTAGAAATAAACAACAAACAAGTTTATTATCACCTCAACAGAATGACAAAACAGAGCATAGACTTCTCATCTCTAAAGCAGAGGAAACCCTTATATGGTAGACAGGCTAGGAAGAAAAACAATTGCTTGCTAGTTGCAAGTGTGCTCTCTGCTTAGACACTAGCATAACAACCCATGGGAGAATCTAATTATCCATGTCTATAAAGATACTTTTTCCTCAGGGATATCAAGCAGTATTTTGTAGATGCCATGATATACAAAGCTTGACATTTATTGCTCCTAATGTATCCTAATAATATCCTAATATAGATGTTGACTGTTTTATTACATGCATAATTGTGAAATAACTAACATTTCAAAAACCTAAATCCTGAAAATATCTATGAACTCCCACCACATCTTTCAAGACATAGTAGAATGATTAGAATGATTTCTCACCTGAGCATCTGTTTTGTTTCTGAAAGCATCAAAAATCTTTTTAACAGCCACTATTTCTCCTGTCCTGCGATCAACTGCTTTCCATACAATGCCATAAGCCTAGAGAGAAAAAGGTACAGATGAACAGTGTACTATGCCATTTAAAGCATAGTTTAGACCTTCAGTGTGTAAGTAGAACATTCTCATTAGAAGGACTGAAAGAAGGGGTAATCACCAGCTACTTAAAAGAAAGAGAGATTAGGCCAATAAGCAACAGTCGGTTGAGTCAAGGACTAAGAACAGCTACACTGAGTCCAACCAAATGTCCAGAAGGTAAAGTGTCCTGGTTCTCAAAGCAGCCAATAGCAGATGTACATGCTCATGAAGTTCAACAAGGCCACATGCAAGGTCCTGCACCTGGTTCAGATCAATCCCCAGTATCAAAACAGGGGGAGGAATGGGCTGAGATCAACCCTGAGAAGAAGGACTTGGGGGTACTGGTGGGTGAAAAACTGGACATGAGCTGGCAATGTATGCTTGCAGCCCAGAAAGCCAACTGTATCTTGGGCTGCAAGGAAAGAAGAACCAGGTGATCAGGCCCAGTCAGCATGGGCTACTGTTAGCAAATATTGACTTGTCACACACCCAATCAAGGAATCACATTACTACCACCTAAGACTATAAATACTGGGACTTTGCAGTCCATTGGTGGTGGCAGCTTCAGTGGGCAGATGGGTGCTGCATGTTAACTCTAGACACACACACTCAGGCAATGTTTTTCCTTTTTGCCTCTATCCTGAGCTTTCCCAAGCAGTCTCAGGCAGACTTCAATGAATTCATTCAGTTGGTACAGTGGTGAGCTACAGCTTGAGCTGGGTGCCTCCAGAGAGGAACCATGAACAAAGAAATCCCTGAGCAATCATACTATTGCAATTGAAGCTTCCCACTCCTCACATGGTAATTCCAAATAATAACATTAGGGTCTGGGGTTTTCTTGCTCTCTACTGGGTCTCCTCACTGCCTCTAGGCAGGCCGTTTCTTCTGTTATTTCTAAGGTTGCAGCTTCTGCTGACAAGGGTAGTGAGCTTCCCGGCTTCCTCACATATATTGCAAATGAACTCTGGGGCCTCCTTTTATTTAAGTAGCTAAAAAAGCTCAGCATACCTATGTGAAAGTTCAGAGCTTGCAGCCTAAGGTTTCAGCACGTCTAACTACTAAGGCTGAGTAAGTTACACTAAGTGACTACTTCCTTTATTTCTTTACATTTATGAAAGGCAGGTCCTGCTTGACCAACTTGATCTTTTATGACAAGGTGACCCACTTAGTGGATGAGGCAAAGACTGTGCATGTTTTCTATCCAGACTTTAGTAAAGCCTTTGACACCTTTTCCCACAGCCTTCTCCTGGAGAAAATGGCTGCTCATGGCTTGAATGGGTAAACTCATTCACTGTTCACTGGGTAAAGAACTGGCCAAGTCCAGAGAGTGGTGGTGAATGGAGTTCAATTCAGTTGGCACCAGCCACAAGCAGTGCTTCCCTGGGCTCAGGACTGGGGCCAGTCCTGTTTAATCTCTTTATCAATGATCTGGATAAGGGGATCAGGGTCACCCTCAGGAAGTCTGCAGACACCAACAATCGGGGTGGGGGTGTTGATCTGCCAGAGGGCAGGAGGCTCTTCAGAGGGATCTGGACAGGCTGGATCCAGGAACAGAAGCCAGTGGGATGAGGTTCAACAAGGCTCAGTGCCTGGTCCTGCACTTGGGCCACAACAACCCCATGCAATGCTCCAGGCTTGGGTAAGAGTGGCTGGAAAGCTGCTCATGGAAAGGGACCTGGGGTTACTGATTGACAAAGCTGAACATGAGCAGTTTGAGCCCAGGCAGCTGAGAAGCCAACAGCATCCACACACATGATACACTGATGTACCAGCACCAGTGTGGCAGCAGGGCCAGGGCAGTGATTGTGCCCCTGCAGTGAGCACTGGTGAGGCTGCACCTCACACCCTTTGTTGAGTTCTAGGCCTCTCACTACGAGAGACATTGAGGTGCTGGAGTGGGGCCAGAGAAGGGCAACAGAGCTGGTGAAGGGCCTGGTGCACAAGTGTGATGAGGAATGGCTGAGGGACCTGGTAGGGGGTTAGTCTGGAGAAAAGTAAATTCATCGAAGACTTTATCACCCTCTACAACAACCTGAAAGGAGGATGGAGCAAGGTATCTTCTGACTAACAAGTGGTAGGAGAAGAGGAAATGGCCTCAAGTTGTGCCAGGGGAGGTTAAGACTGGATATTAGGAATAAATTTTACACAAAAAGGGTTGTCAAGCACTGCAACAGGCTGCCCAGGACACTGTTTGCGTTACCATCTCTGGAGATATTTAGAAGACATGGCTTAGTTGTGCACTTGGCAGTACCACTTTAATGGTTGGCCCTGATGATCTTAAATGATCTTAAACGCTGTGCTTGGTGGGAAAATTTTTGAGTCAGAGGATGAGGTGCTGGGAGGGGATGGTCAGAGCTGAGGAGGTTCTGTAGCTCAGCCACAGTGTGATAATGCTAGTAAAAGGTTTCTGTCCAATTCGGAGTGCAGAGAGAGCTGGGCTTGTTCTGCCTCGAGAAGGCTCCCCAGAGACCTTAGAGCAGCTTCCAGTAGCTAAAGGCAGCCTACAGGGAAGATGCAGAGGGTCTTTTTACATGGGCATGGAATGACAGGACAAGGGGTAGTGGCTTTAAATGAAAGAGGTGAGATTTAGATTAGATATTAGGCAGAAGCTCTGACCTGTGAGGGTGCTGAGGTGCTGGCACAAGGTGCTCAGAGAAGCTGTAGCTGCCCCATCCCTAGCAGTGTTCAAGGCCAGGTTGGAGCACCCTGCTTTAGTGGAACGGCTCCCTGCCCTTTGCAGCGGGTTGGAACTGGAGGAGCTTTAAGGTGCTTTCCAACCCAAACCAGACTGGGATTCTAGGTTATAAACTTTCAGACTGCCACCACTAAACTTGGCTCAGCTCCGCGGCTCGCGGCAGGGACCGGGAAGCCTCAGACCAAGATGCCGCCGGGACGCCCCGAAAAAGCGCTGGACTCGCTGCTCAACTCCCCGAGCTCTCAAGGCCCCCCCCAGGCACTCACCCCCTTGCCTAGGCGCCTCTTGATTTCGTACTTCTGGGAGACGAGCGCCTCCACCTCCGGCGCGATCATGACGGCCGGGACGAAGCGGGCTGCGGGAGGCGACGGGAGGAGGCGGGCAGACAAGCACCGCACCGCACCGCACCGCACCGCACCGCACCGCACCGCACCGCACCGCACCGCACCGCACCGCACCGCACCGC
>JBCJKH010036759.1:0-13285 GCA_039877255.1 Loriculus beryllinus | reverse complement strand
GTCCCTGCCCATGGCAGGGGGGCTGGAACTAGATGATCTTAAGGTCCTTTCCAACCCTAACTATTCTATGATTCTATTCTATGATCTGGGACCCCATCATCTCATGAACTGCTTTTCTTCATAATGTACTTCCAGAACTAAAATCAAAAGCTAGCTGCTACTGTTAAGTAAGCACGGTTTTCTGTTTAAGTTCGGTTTCACTTTTGGTCAAGTTTCTGTTTAATGTTTGGTTTCATATTTTCTGTGAGGTTTACTGTTAAGTAAACCCTGGACCAAGCTTGGTCTTCCAGGTTCTTGACTTATGTCTGCTTGAAGGGAAGGGGAAGGGGAAGGGAGCCTCAACCTAATCTCCAGCCTGCATGGCTTCATTTCTGGTTTTCCTGTAGATATCCAGTTTGAAAAGAGCACCCGTAGTCTCAGCTTCTAGGTTGTCATAACATACTCTCAGTTGATTATGAAGCATCTGATCATCACAGCTATACTCTAAAAAAACCCAAACCCATTTACTAAAGATATCTTGCACAGTTAATACTTAGTAGAATACCTTCTTCTTGTCCCCTCCACGATCTCAGCAATTCCACTAATTAACAAATGTGAATTAATTCTGCTAGTCTTAAACCAGTTAGGATGGACTTACAAAACAAGTTTTCTCTGCAAATTCTTATAGGACTCCTATGCTTTTTTTCCCCAAAGTACTTCCTACTGAACCCCTATGAACCATGTACATACCGTTCTAAAGTCTTCCTCAAACTTGTAAGCTCCACCTCCTGTGGCACAGAGTGTAGTGTGCAAACTGGAGAAATTCTTTTCACTACCCATCTGTATGAACCTGTGCATGGCAGAGCTGGGAAAGCGGATGAAGTGCAGGTTTCCTTTCCGTCCACACATGGTCAAATTTTTCAGTTCAAGATGGACATCACGAATGCCAGTTTTACCATATGCTGTATTAGAGGTCAAGTATTTCCTAATACTTTTCAGATTTTCTACCTCTTCCTGCTCCTCTTCTGCAGTAATGTCCTTAGGTTCAAAGTAGACCAATTTAACCAACGTTCCACCGATATCCATTCCAAACCATGGAAATGCTAAGGATGAGGGGAGAGAGAAAGAGAAAATCATTATAAATATAGAGGTTACCCATATCTCTTAAAGCATTTGCTGAAGGACAATTTAGTGCAGTCACAATGATCTGTTAAGAAAAGAATAAAGACAATCACAAGATGGTCTTCTTTGGAGAAGTGAGTTTTTAGTAAAATGAAAATATTTTTCCCAGGAAAATATTTATTCCTCAGAGAGCACCTCATGACAGAGCACATCTACTGCATTTCACCCAACTGACTCCTGGCACCAACTGTTAGAATAGACTAAGGAGGGGAGGAGAAAGAAACAACCAAACAGGAGAACAAGATTTCTCAAGTCACACTGCCACTGCATAACATCTACAATTGCCTTTCTAAGGCCAGATACAATTTCTACTGTCACAAGGCTCTGTTGGAGCAGCAATACTGCCATTATCCTTAAGTCTCCAGACTTCAACCCACCAGAACTAGTAGCTCTGTTGGAACTACACCACCTGTATATTTTAGCAGAAAGAGAATAAGATATTTTAAGTTCCATATTTACCACTGACAATTGTTTTGAGAAAATATGAAACATACCCTTTGCTGTATGTGTTAGGCTATCATACAACTATACAAAAAATGCCACTATTTTCTTCTCAGCATATATGTATTTGCCACAGCCAGCCTAGATCAACCAAAGCCTTTGTTCTGCTAAGAGCAAAAGAAAATGAGTATGGAGAACACACAGGCATAAGACACTAACTCAACTAGATTGGTCTACCTGCTCTGCTAGTATATGGCACATATTTCAAATTGCAGGCCAAGAAACTTTATGAAGCAATAAGAGGTGAGAATATAAAATCTACATACAGATACTGCAAAAGGAGGCAGCTAGTAATGTTTCTAGAGAAATTAAATTAAAAGTATTGAGCATGTGGCTTAACACCCAAGATATATTTATAAAATAGGAGTTACATAGTCACTTTCCTGCTTTTAGGGACAATCGGGCAGACTTGCTAGAAATGAGATTCCACCAGCTAGGGCATCCCAACTTAGTGTTGCTACAAACTCCAAACCATGAATACTATATACATTACTGATTTTTCTGTCAGTGAACCTAAATGTAAGCAACCTGGGGCAAAGATTTGAACTAGCATACGAGGCAATGATCACACACTTTTCCTCATGTAATCACAGATTACTATTAGGTTATTCAACATCATGCTGACAGGAGGTTAGAGTCTTTTACTTTTTACAAAGGTCTCAGCATCACTCTTGTCTGGCTGGCTAATTCAAACTTCAATTTCACAATTGCCAATACGTTTCCCCACCCCCTAAACGAATCTTTAAATTTCAGATGTTTAAAAAGGTAATTTTTGCTCCTTTGCTGTATGCTGAATAATTGAATCATCAGTTTCTCCCCCTTTCCCTAAAGACAAGGCAGACAAAATGCATAAAGTCCCCTGAAGTAGCTTGCTTACTGTTCAGTTTTTCTAAAAGCACCTACTCTTATCTGGTTTAACATCTAATTTCTTTTTCCATATCCTGCAAGCTGCAAGACACAAAGACACTGAAGTGAAGTCCAATTTGATGTTTGGGAAGATACATACTATTTGGGAGGATATATACTACGCAGAGGAACAAGAGCTCCCTGAAACAGGAAAAATGCAAACCAGGTGTTTTTAAAATAGGTTGGGTTTTTCTTTTTGGGGGGTGGGGTTAATTATCATGCACTATCCTGTAACTCAAGCATTTTTGGAAGTACAAGGTAAACATTTAAGCAAGAGTGGTCTGGTCCATGCTACCAACAGTATATTGCAGCACAGCTCAGGATGCCAACTGCATTAGTGATTTTCACGAATTTTTATTTAAGCTGCTAAGAACTTTAATTACTTGTCCCACTGGAACAGTAAGTCTCCTCCTCAGATGTATCTTAACTATGTAGGCAGGAAGTTTAATTTTAAAAGCAGCATGGCTGGACTGTTTGATACAGAACCACCCTGCAGCTAAATGCAAGCCAACTTCCAATATTCAATGTCACAGGCATAAAACCTGCTACCATCTATCTGTACCAACAGTTGTTTTGAAGCTACAGTGTAGATTTATTCTGTAAGAGAGGGAAGCAGCATTCCAGCCTCCTATCAAACACACATCCAACAATAAAAGCATTAAGTACTAACAGCTGAGAGCCCATAAATGACTGCCATTTATTTTATATCTTAACATTTTGAGGAGTCATAAATAAATCATTAACAAAGAATACATGCTGCAGAAAACAGTTCTTGACCAAGGTACAGATAATGCTCACATTTAAAAAGCAAACAGAAATACCAAAACACTTTTTTGTTGTTGTTGTTGATTCTTCTCTCTGTGAATCTAAGCTCCTTTTATTTTGTTGCAAGTCAAGCAGAGCTGCAGAAAGAAAAGAACTTTGCTCTTAGAACAGCAGTTTTCTTCAGCACAAATAAAGATCAGTCCATGACAACCAGTATTTTGTTACACAGAACAACAGCTTAATTTTCCTCATGGTTTTTCACACCAGTTGTCTGTTGAACTCCCTTGCAGCAAAGACAACTGTTTTGACTGATTGACCAATTAGGACAAAACCCAAGACTCAAAGCTCCTGACAAGTCCCACTGTAATTCATATAACTTCCATAAACCTGGAGTGACAGTAGAAAGACTTCTGTATTTCAGTGATTATTTAAAAGATTTTTTCGTTGTACCTTTTGTTACCATTGTCACATTCCAAAATTAAATGCACCCCTGAAGTTCCATCAGTTCTTTTCAGTGTATTTAGATACTCCACCTTAGCTGGTACATACACGCTTCAACTTCCATGACACCACTGAATGCAGTGGTAATGGAAGCATACATGCAGTCTGCAAGGTGTTCCTGAGTTCTGCCACCTCCCTGAATACAGGCAGTAAGACCATACAGAGGCCACCAAAATTACTAGGGCCCTCACTACTACAAACTGGGGGTATGAAGAAAGAAAGGTATTTGTGTTGATACAGTCTCCACAGATTTGAGGGAAAATTGTGGAGTTTTTTTAGGGTTGTCAGATTTTTTGTTTGTTTTAAACTGGAAATTCAGCATTTGACTGATAACCAGAAAAAAAAACCTGAATAAAACTCAACATTTGTCGAGTTCTTAAATGCCAGAAAAGCAAGGAGGGGAAAGTGAAAACTATCACATCCACATCTTAGGCTGGTAATAGTAATTCAAAATTGAGTGATTTACCATGAAGACTGAAGACGGGATACGCTGCAGAGATGCTTTCGCAGTGTAAAAAATGCACTTAACTAAAATTGTCCGGCAAGACTGTTATGAGCCAATTTCTCTCTTCTCAGCCATCAGTATTGGATCAATGCAACCTATTATTGTGGTGAAAACAGACCTGTTCTACCGTACTGCTACACAGCAGTAGGTCATAAAAAGTAACAACACTATAAAATCTAAGTCCCACGGAACTAATGCAGAAAGTGTCAAGATGAACTATGCATTCTTAAAAGCCTAGCATAAATCAAAAGACTTTACTTACCTTAAGAAAATTAATTCTCTTAATGCTAATAAGCTGCACCAACTACTTACTAGTTTGTCATCTTGAGATAAAGATCTCTATTACTCCAAAATTTGCTGCACAAGCATGTGACAATGCAAACAGAAGGCATCAACAGCATTGCATAATTAGGTAATCTGATGCACACCAACAGCTGTGCTATCTGGGGGAAAGGTTCACTCATGAGAAATTCCATGACACATTTTACCTATTTTCTGCACAAACTGTGAAGGGTATGAACCTAGAGAGCTATTCCTATAAGGCATTATTACATTCACAATTGAACATATTTGATTTTAAAAAACCCTGTCTTTAACACACAATGTAAGGAAGGCGGTGAGGGCTAAATAACAAATCACAACCTGCTCCACATGGACAACCGCTCACGGGAAGCAAGAATGAAGAGGAACCCTTGAGTCCCTAAGTTACATCTCCCCTCAATTAAACAGGATAACCAAGGGTAATCCTTTTCGTATGTTTAAACAATCACAACATAAGGTTGGCTGAATCTTTTTACCCCTTAACTCTTAAAGACTGTGTCTGAATCCTGCTGGTCAGAACTTTCTTCTCTCTACCTGGCTCCTAAATTTACTCATGACCAATTTGCAGCAGTTTTATTCTTTTGCCACAACTGTTTCAGCTTACACATCTCTTACAAGATATGTATTTCCTCAAATACAGGTACAGTATCTCCATTTTTTTTTTAACCAATAATCTGAGTGGTGGTATCATTGCCCTGATACCTTAGTCATATGTATCTCAGGCAAAATACCTTGGGTTCAGCTGCTTCTCTTCCTGGACATACACATGATGAAATCCTATTACTCCATTTACAATTCATTTGCATTGCTTGACAGTTTGATGATCTAAGAACTTCCCATTTTAATTGGAAGAGGCGAGAGAACACCAAAAATAGTGATGGGGCGAGGGGAGATCAAAACAAGAGACACACACAAGATGAGACAGCATTCTCACAGCTTGTTAGCTGCTTTTCAATCACTCCTTCCTATTTCACACAGCTATTTTGAGCAATCCAAATAAATTGTAAAATTGAAGCATTTGTTTCCTTTGAACAAAAATAGAGTATGTATCTTAAAAATTAATTATATCTGCTTAGTAATGGAAGTTTCTTCAAGACTTACAAAGCTAGAGCTAAATAAATCATGCACATATATGAGGTGATGCCTTCCAGTTCATTTTCAGCAGCAAAATCTCCTGGAATGTCTACCTCCTCATCAGAAAAGGAAAGAAAGAAACCAAAAAAAACCCGCACAAAACCAAACCCAAAAAATGACAAACCTGGAAGCACAGAGCTGTTTGTTAAACAAGTGTGACCATCACATGCAAGTACTCATATTATCACAAACTGATTTCTGAAGATAGCACTAAGAGGTCAACACCTAGCCTGTACAGCTTCATTAGAAAACTCTGAAAAATAAAAACCCAATTTGCAAAGCTACAAGAAGCAATGATTAGCTATGGAGAGTCTCATTCTTTAATCTAATAGCACCCAAACCAATGGAAGTGGTAAGTTTAATTCTCCCATTCCTGTTGGAAATGCATTATCTAGTTGATAAATTGGACATGCACTTTTAACTCATGGGATGTTGGACCACAACACACCAACTAGTTCAGTTTGTTATGACCAGTCCTATTCCTTCAGCAACCCTCACTTCCAACTATATTAAAAGCAGCTGGGGACTAGCTTTAAGAATTCCTTCAGGTCACATGCTTCTTGGGATTAAAAAGACTGGGGGATATTCCAATGCCTTGGACAAAATTTCAGTAACTGATAACACTGTATTTATTCACCACATCAAACAGTAGCAATATCAAAACCATTTTCCCATCTGCAGTCTTCACTAAAGCAGACTAGATAATCATAGCAATCCGTATGTAACATCACCACATGTCAAAACCCCTAGGTTTTCTTTCTTTTCTACCTGGCCTTAAGTGGTGTTACACAAGCATGCTGCAGTCAAACATCACACCAACAACCTCAATATTGGGCAACAGCCTTCTTTACTGTGATGCTACAACTCTTTAAGTGTTCAGAAACTATCCACAACAACTATTAATCCATAATGGCTGGAAACAGTCACACTACCTCAAAACACACATTCTTTGACCCCTAACAGCTACCACCTGACTCAGGGTGAGATAAGATGCTGATTGGAATTGACTCCAAAGCTTTACACTAATTTAAGAAAAGCAATAGCATTAAGATGCCCAGCTGGCTTCTTCTGTATGCTGATGTAGAATAAGGCTGTGAAGCACCAGTCTAGTTAACTGCTGCTCTGAAATCTTTGTCCTCACTTGGCTATAGTGCTGCTTCAGTAGGGATCAATGAAGGCACTTAACTGCTCTTTTTCTTTTTTCTTCTGTTCAAAGATTACATTTAAACTGAACAACATGACAGTTTAGGAGGCTTTTGAAATTTGCAGAGTTCACACTTTTATTATCTTCTGGAACACTTCACAATGCAAGGCATCATAACAGGTATTTTTCTGTGTTCATTATGCTGTGCTGCAGAAAGGTAATGCGGACCTTAGTCTCACAAAGGTTCTGCACTAGTAATTTGAACCAGAAAACTGAAATAAGCCTAATATCCCTGATAACTCACCTAGTTCAGCTAAGAAAAGCACGTAACAGAGACAAACTTCTCAGCAGAAGGCAAGTCAAAAAGAATATAAACTGGTCCTCAGATCCATTCTCACTGCACTCTAATCAGCAGAGCACCCTGGTTTCACAGGGAATCTTCCTTTCTCAGAGGGAAAACAGACCTAGGAATATAGAACTCTACCTCATGCTGGCAGAAAGTAAAAGCAGTAAAGAAAACATACAAGGATTTAAAGGAATAATTGTTGCAGAAAGACAGGCTTCATTTGTTGAAATATTGGGAAATGCTAATTACCTCATTATCTTTTCCACAGCACAAAGCAAACCCCACAATCAATACTGAAATCTTACATGCCATGTGGCAACTGCTTTTCATTTTGCCATGTATCCTTAAACACAGAACAAACATCTGCAAAGGTTGGGATTAAATAAAAAAATCAGTAAAATGGGACTGTGTAGTACTCACTGGAGATGGATAGAGAAGAGAAGTTGAATATAATTTAATTATTCTTTTAAGCTGGTGACAATCTGCTGTCATATTTTCCTGCAGGACTAATAACTGCAAAATAGTTTGGTTTTTTTTTTACAAAAAACAATCATATAAATTAAAAAGTACAATAGCAGCAAGAATTCATGTCATTTATTCAGCAAACAAAATGCCTACAAAATAGTTCTACAAAGCACTTCCCTCATCTGCTGTTTTCACTAAAGCCTCATTTCATTAAAACCCCACAATGAAGACCTCGTTGTCTTGGGCAATACAGCCAGTCACTGATGCTCTTCACTCTGATGGGTTCTTTTATCCCTTCAAGATGGGAAGGAAATTCCAAACTCCAGATTCTTTTTTACTCAAGTGATTCCATGAATCCTAAAAGCCTTAAGCTTTGCTTCAAAGTACTTTTTACTGTTATGAAGAGTTTGATATGCAAGTGCTTACTCTTCCTAGCTACACCAAATCAAAATGTGAGTTAGTCCAAGTTCTGCAGTTTTTGTTGCTAAATTAAAGTGTGAAACTGGACAAAGGCTAACTCAGTTTGTGACAGAGAATGATTTGGTCATCAACATGTTAAATTTGGTAAATTAACTTCCAACAGGTACACTACATGATTAATCAGCACAGAGAACATTCTAAGGGAAACTGGTATGTGTAGCTCAGCAAAAAACATTTAAAAAGCTGGACAAGGTACTGGCTGTTAAGTAGGCCTGTGAAAGCTGCAGCTCTTCAAGGCTGTTTCTAACTATTTTGCTCTGCTTATACAGAAAAGTTTTTTAAGTATTCAGTTCAAAAGAAAGAAAGAAAGAGATTCAGAGCAGCTGAATGCACACTACTTCCTACTGAGTAGAAACATCTTTAAGTTTTGGCAGCTGGTAGCTGTGATCCTGACTATTCCTGATTACCCTTTCAGAACATGCTGAACTTTTAACAAAGAAGCAAACATTTGTTGGCTTTATTGGAAGGGCTAGTGAAGTGGGAGTGCAAAGAAACAGAGTGCTTTCTCCACTGGATTGTCTTACTTGTAGAGCTTACCATCAAACTATTCAATGGCTCCATACCTACCAGAAGTTAGCTATGATCAAGAAAAGATATCATTAACCAACAAACTTTATACGGTTAAGTACATTACAAATATGGATGCTTGAGACCTGCAGCCTGAAAAAAAACCACGGAAAGCAATTCATTAACACCTCCCAAATCAACTAACCAAAAGCCACAGGCAATGCTCAAAAGGAGCATGTTACAGTTTTACCCTGTTGGCAATACACTGCCTCCCGTCAGAAAAACTCGCACTCAGCTCCTAGGTGTTCTTTTCCTTTAATTCTAACAGCGCGTGGGGAAGGCGAAGGAACATGAAGACCGCGGAGCCTTCCCACCACCCAAGGCACAGCAGCGCTCATGCCGACCCGGCCCGAGCATTACTCACAACGCTGCTTGGGCACTACGAGCTTCATGGGCGAGTCCGGGAGGCGGCACCGACCGGCAGGACCCTGGGCACCACCCGACGCGATGCTCGGCGCTAGCACGAAGCTGCTGCCGCCCGCCCGCTTTCGTGCCGGGCCGCCGCTCCCCGCCCGCCGCCGCCCCATTGGCGCAGGGCGGGCGCGGCCCACGCGGCAGCGGGGCCGTGCCCGGCAGCCGCCGCCGCATTGGACGGCACCAGGGACCCTCGCTCCGCCCGCCCGGCGGAGGAGGGAGGAGGAGAAACGCCTGCGGCGCGACAGCCGGGTGGCAGCCAGCCCCGGCCGGGCAGCGCTCCGGGCGGAGAGGGGGGAAAGAGCCGCAGGACTCGCGGCCACCCGACACCGGGCTGGTACAGGGGCTCGCCGGGCCGGTCTGCGGCAGCGCCGCACGGGAGGGGCCGGGCCGCCGCGCTCGTCACTTACGTGGCCTGTGCCGGCGTCCCGAGTCCATCCTCCTGCGTAGCCTGCATTTCTTGGCCGGGGAGCCGTGGCTGAGCGGCGGTAGCTCCGGCCGCAGCAGCAGCGTGTGCGGGGCCTCTCCGCAGCCGCCGTTGCTCAGGGGCTGGCTCGAGGGGTGGAAGCCGTTCTGCAGCAGCCCGCCGAGCAGCGAGCAGGAGGCGGCGGTGGGGGGTGGCGGTCCCGCCGGGGCGGCGGGCTGCGCGCGGAGCTGCTCTCCCATGGCGGCGGCCTCTCCCCTTTGTCTCCCGGCTCAGCTGCGGCTGAGCGCAGCAGACCTTCTGCTCATGCCGGCGCCCGTGCCCGCAACTCCGTGCGCTGGGAGGCAGCGCCAGGCCCCCCCGCCGGCGGCGGCGCACGGCGCAGGCGTCCTGCCCGAAGCGCGCTGCAGAGGGGCGGCCACCGCCCTCCGTCGGGGACGCGGCGACCCCCCCTCCATCCGATCCCACGGATAACGTGCGCGTTCCCGGCCGCCGCGCCCGGCACCTGCGGGGCAACGCGCAGCGCAGGAGCGCGCCGGGGCGAGCGGCAGGCTCGGGGTGGCCCCCGCTCGCACGGTGCGGGCTGGCACGGGCTGCGGTACGGTTGCAGCGCGCCTTCCCTCCCGCGGCCCGGCTCGGTGCGGCACACCGGGCAAGCCCGCCGCTGCCATTTTCGGTTCAAGGTGTCCGCAGGGTCGCTCCGGTGACTCGGGTATCTACATCTCGGGGGCCTGTGACCCCAGGTGTGCCCTGTACCTCTCACACCCGTACCCGGGCATCAGCGTTCACGTTTTTGTCTACAACATCACGTGTTTCCTGCACAGCCTAGAGGGACTAGTGTGACCTTGAGGGTGTTTGACCTCATGCTATTTTAGTGCCTTCGCTTTCCCTGCTCAGGACTGGCAACCCTGTGTCTGTCATATACTCCCTGACCACCGAGGCCTCAAACTGTAAACACATTTTCTGAATGAAATGTATTAAATATAAAGTGGACATAAAATAAAACGGGTGAACCGTGCTGCAGTGTGTCGTGTGTGTAGCTGAAACACTGAATTTTCCCCCGCACATGAAGGTTATTCCTATAGACATACTGCCCATCACAGATGATTGTCCTTAAAGCAAAAACAGGTCATGTAATGGCTCCTCCCTACACCTAAAATTAGTACAGGACACAGGCCCTCCACTGTGAAACGCCTACAAAGAATGAAGAGCTACTCTCTAACTGCCTCCAGAAAGGGATACTGTGTTAAGAAATTGCTTCATCAGATGTAACACGACATTCTCTCCCCTTTTTGGCTGGGACCAAAACATTGTGTTAAGATCTCTAGGAGCAAGCCACAGGAAAACATGCCCATGAAGCTGGGGAAATGAAGAAAGCGCTTGAGAACAACGAACAAGTAAAATTTTCTTCCTAAAAAACAGCTACCAATGTTCCAAAGGTGATCAAAACACTTGAAGTTTTCCTCATATGCTAAAGCATAAACTGCTGTAATTGCCAGCCCCAAAAGCAACTGCCCTGAAGAGGGCAGGAAGGAAAGCAGGCTACATTTACTGCTAGAACTGTAGTGCTTCCAAAATTGAAATTCTTCCAAGACCTCCTAACTTACTGAATTATGTTTAACCTAAAAACCAGAAGGCTGCTGCACGGATTTGCAGGGACCTTCACAACACTTGTTGGCAGTTCTATGCAGCTGTCTGCCTTATGAAATTCCCTTGTTAATTCATACCTCTCTCGGCATGAGGAATCCTTAGCGCTATGTCCCCAGGTGGCAATGGTTGTCCCTCACTCCATCCCTGACACAGAAACTGGCTGCACACCCAACCAGCCCAATTTTGAACGGGGTCAGTCCTACAAACCTGTTTTTCTCTGCAATTGCAGCGTAACTGGGAGCAGACACATGGGCAGTTACGGTACCTCAGCTTAAGGGTGGCAACTTTTTACCACCTGCTTTACAAAAGCAAGACCACCTTTAACTGCATGCTTACATTACCTTGTGGTAGGATAACCATCCTTCCACTGACTCTCCAATGGAATGCTGTTGTTTCAAGTATTGTGCCCAATTTTAGACACTAGACTTCTGTAATAACTAATGCAGTATTCAATCAAAACATCAAGTTTTAGTCTAGAAAATTAAAGACTTGAAGGGATACTCAATTCTGGAACAGGTAACAGCAAAGGAAAGATACCACAGTTGCTGAGAAACCAGAAAGCATTTATAAGCAATAACTGCAGTAAGGGAAATTCACTTTAGACTTGAGGTAGACATTTCCTAGGATGAAGATAGACGAGCATCAGCCTGCACTGTCAGACTCAGTTGTCCATTGCTGCAGGCTTTTGGGAAAAGTTAACTATCTGTGAGGAACAGTCTCAGTAGAGCTGATTCTGACTTAGAGCAAGAACAAGGCATGGCCTAGACACCTTTCTGAAGTTCTTTCCAATATTTTATTTCTAATTAAATGTTTCCTTAATATTTCACTGTAAATACTGCACAATTATGCTGAGGGTAGAAGTGCATTAGACTGTGCTGAATAGAAGAAGTAGGTCTGGAAAATACTGTTGGGATATGATCCAAATCACTGACAAGTCAGGGGGAGTGTAGACCATTAGCATATAACAACAAATGTCATCTCAAATAATGCTGGAGAAAAGATAAAAATGGAGAAATGTTAAAGACTGTCCAAGTGAATTGACAGGGTTTATGTAGAGGGACAGATTCACTTCTACGTGTGCAAGTTTCCCTGATTTTGTAAGCTGTCCAGCAGAAATGGATGAAAACACTTTCCAAACCTTAATTGTTTTAGAGGTTTAGTTTCAAGCTAATATGCTGCTTTATCAAACCCATTTCAGACTTTTGTACTGGTGAATCTCACATGAGCTGATTTCTGCACTGCAAAATACCACCCTTTTCATATTATTTTTGTTTACACTTGTTTAATTTTGGAATGAGCTTTTCAAAAAGTTTCACATACTCTCTTTAGTTTTGGTTTCGGAATTCTCCAGCTCTTCTACAGTGTAAACTTAGACAAAGAGAATAAAATCAGAGTATGTGTGATGTATTATGTGATCACCCGTAAATGTTTAAATGAAGAAATCTCATGTCCTCCGGTGCATATAGCATGGCTTACCTTGGGCACCAACAAACTACAGTGCAATCATTTGGCATTCAGGGAAAAAAAACTGAGCCTTTTGCATTAATCAAGTTGACACTGGGACCAGATGATCCATTTATCCTGTTCTGCATCAGCTGTGAGCCACAGGTGGAAATCTGGTAGTACCAGATTTCACAAACTCATTGCCTGATACAGTGATGCAGACAGCCTGTACTCTTCTAATATTCAGCACAGGGACTAAACTGGTGACCTGATGGTTTTGCATTATACTCAGTATTTCTAAATCTGGATTGTCTTAAGAAACACGATGCAGATGAAGTATGACAGAAGTGATAATGTCACCTCCTTAAAACAGGACAAAAAGTAGAAATAAATGGCTCTGCTACTCTCACAGTTGAGCAGCTCAAGACCTTCTATCTGCTGTTTTTTTTTAATACATATTATTTATGAGACAATGCATCATAGCTGAAATACCTGCTGAAAGCAGGTACTGTTTTTAACGGGTATTGTACTCTCTTGCCTTCACACCACATGTATACA
>JBCJKH010036753.1:0-10722 GCA_039877255.1 Loriculus beryllinus | reverse complement strand
AGTAATTGCAGCAAGGTTAGCTCTTTGTGATGTTTTTTCTTTGCAATGTTTTAGCAAGACTTAATTTCTCTGGAACCATGTGCAGAAAAGCTGAGCCCCAAGTTCTGTGTATTCTTCAGATTGAGATGGTAATCACTAAGATTACTGTCTTCAGAATAAGTGATATATGGGACTTATGAAGCAAACAAACAAGGCTGCATAAATCGCTAAGGAGGTATAGCTGATGAGGAATGACGGAGTAGAAACAGCCTGTTCTGGGTCAGTATGTATGGAACAACTATCTGAGATAGTACAAACAGATCAGCTGAGAAAAGACAGAAAGCAGTGGCAACTTCAGAGAACTGAAAAAACTGTCAAGTGATGCTAAATGGAACCATATGTAATGGTAAAATTCTCTGCAAGGTAAAGAACAGAGAACCCATAGTATCACCAAAATTACACCCCTTCTGGCTATTCCGACTTATGTGACATTTTGCTAATGGTATACCAAATGCCTCAAACGCTGAGATCAATGAGATACTCCTGTGATATTGCTGTTGCTGCTGACGGGCAAACATGCTGGATGCATCTGTCTGTGTTCTAAGAGCTCTCATACTTTTCTTCAGCTTTTCATTGCTGTGTTGTGGGAGTGTTAGCTGGAAAGAGGTGATCTTTTCTCAACTGATGCAAAGCCAAAAGATGTCTCATAGCTTAGTTTTTCTTTGTAAGAACTTAGATTATTCCTTTATCACAAAAACTGAATCTAGATACACGCTCTGTCATTTAGAGGTAGGAAAAGTCTGGTTTGCAAAAATTACTTGGTTGTTTTCAGGATCATATCATGAAGAAGGAGTCCATTTAAGTTCAAAACCATACCATCCAAAACACAAAAAGGCTTCTCACAGCTTTTGCTGTAATAAAATGTTTTTTTACTGCCTTAGAGTCTCACAATGAAAGACATTTGGTCAGGCAATTTTTGTCCTGGATTGTCCCTAAGTTAATCATTACTGTGTGAAGGGATGCCCTCATCTGCTGGTAAAGGCAGCTGCTCTGCTGCTGACAGATTTACTCTAGAATTAGTACTTCTGTTGGATCTTACCTAATGTCTTTTACGGGGCATGCAAGATGTGCACATGCTCCAACAAATGTTGCTACCTATCAACAGAACAGTAGCTGCTACTCAGATTTACTCATTCCCTGGACACTGAAGGTACATATCTTTTCTAGATTCAGATCAGAGGCATGGAACCAAGTACAGTGATTAGGTACAAGTGAATTATGAGCAGTATCCTGACTCACTACTGGGAGAAGCTGGGACATCAAAGAAAAGGGGAGCAAATTGTGTAAGAAAAAGCTCCTGAGTATTAGTGGTCAGAATCCAGAAGACAGTCTTTCCAAGAGTCTGTGGACAGCATCATTAGTCAACAAAACCCATTATGTTTTAAACTGCTTAAAAAAAAAAAAAAAAAAGTAAGTCTGAATTAGAGTTGGATTAATAAATCCATATATTAAGATAAAATTAAGAACACTGTTGTTTGGTTAGTTTCATTTATAAGTGTTGTGCTTATTAAGAAACATTTCAGGTACCTGCAATCCATCACAGCATTAAAAAAGATGGATAAATACAGAGCAGTCGCATTTTTCATTCTAATGGATGTTTCAGAAAGAGACAAAGAAAGATTACATCATCTCTAAAAGCAACTAGGACATGATTTTGCTGAGATAATGCAGTACAGTATTTCATTAAAATGGGGTTATGGATTTAGTTATGAATATTTCCCTCAACCCACTAAACATCACAAGTGATGAAAGACTTACTCCAATGTTTTCATAATGAACATGAACTAGGCTTCAGTTTTCAAAAATGGCTGTGTTTTGTAGTGCTACATAGCCTGAACTTCTGCAACTAATTACATAAAACTGTGTGGCTAAGAATGTAATTGATTTTATGTACATTATAGCCAAACCTTACCAGTTAGTGCACAGTGGAGTCAATGTTTACTGTTACAGCTTTTGAGCAGCTAGAACAGAATTTGGCACAAACTAGACAAAATCATGATCTAGGACACAAACAATCAGTTACCTTGGCACAGACTGTGGTGTTCGATCCCTCACTCCTAAATTCTTGGCTGTGTTTTGTACTCTTGCACCCTGTGAAAGAAAAACAACTCTGCTTGATTTATTGAACACAAGTTAGAAAGTTTTCTGAACTTTCTACATGAATGTAACTATTGACTATAATTAATACATATGTTCCATGTCCCCAAACAACTCTTCCCTTCTAAAGTGGGGAACAAGTTAAAGCAGTACTTTAATTCTCAACTTAGAGAAATACGCAGAAAAGAGGCAAAATCTTTCCACTTGTCATTAAATAAATATCAACATGAAAGACTTCATAAAAAACTAACATTAAAGGCTTAAAACAATCCAAACACATCTTGCTTGATTTTTGTCACCATTCTTTGTAGAAGGCATGGATAACAAAGTTTATTTCTGAAATGTCACTTATTTCCTATGAACTTATGAACAAACAAATATTATACCTTATTTCCTACAAATAACTTTCCAGTTAGAACTAGGAAAATGGCCTAAATTAAGGCACTAAATTCAGCTTAGAAAAATTGCAGTCCCTGCTCTACCTTTATAATCACAGAATCCCCCAAAAAAATTAGATTGGAAGGCACTTCCCAAGACTGTTCAGCCCAAATGCCCATGCTTAAGCAGGGTCAGCTGGAAAAGCTGGTCTTTCTATACCTCAACTGATCCTTTGAAAAACAATAATGGAGGTATTTTTGTCTTACTGACTCATCTAGGAAGGAGGAAGTTGAAACATGAAGCATATTCATATACCATGATAGTGAAAAAAGCACTCTTCTGCAAACAAACTAATTTAGACTTATAAAAGAACTTAGCAAAAAGTTGATTTTAAATTCTGAGGTCTAGCTTTTAAAGTGCAGTTTTATTAATGTAGTCATCATACAGAAACATCTGTTAGATATACAATCTTTTTATGTTTTCCAACATTTTAAAGAAGATGGCAACTAATTCTTCTGTCTGTAATACATACATTGACTCTCCCTTTATTTCACCTTTTGTACTACCTGAATTCAGGACAAAATAACAGGGAACATAAATACATAACCTCGGAATTCTTCCAGTGAGATCTTAGATTGGGGTGAAATATCAAAGATAATTTACCTTCTGGAGCTGCAATGGCGGCTGCACATGGTGTAATAATTAGGTAGAATCATTGATTCACTATGTAGAGTAAGACTAGACCTTGAATTTGACTGAAATGTGGTACCCATGTAATTAAGAAGGCATTATTTCACTGTCATGGACTCAAATGAAAGATAAAAAAGGCTGGTTGGGGAAGGGATGAGGGAGAAAGTGGTAAAGACACTACCTACAAAACTAAAAGCAGAATATAAGTGATTTTACTAGCTTTACATCTAGTTCAGTGAACTTATCTCCACCAGCTGCAAAAGACACGTGACTACAAACAACAAAAAACATACATCTTTCCCAAGGAACTCTTCCAGAATTCAATCATTAGTCACTCGATACTTCCTCTGTTCAGCAGTGAGTATTCAATTGATTTCAGTGATTCTCTTCTTTCCCATCTCATCTTGAACCCACAAATAATTTCACATCACTAACCTCCTTCTGGGAGGAGGTTCACATCTGGGGTACAATCTTACCTTGTTATTTCAAGAACTATTACTTTCACTTAATTTGAGTCTGCCAGATGCCTTTAGCTTTGCTCCGATTAGGACTACAGTCAGTCCCTATCCACACTACATGTTCTTTAGACCTCTTATCATATTCTCCTTCACTCATGAAGCTGAACAATCCTAGATTATTTTGTTGGTTTGTCCTATCCTGTCTATAAGCCATACCCAACTGCTGATATTTTTATTTTTTTAACCTTCTCTGAACTTATTTCATTAAGCTATATCCTTATCGAAAGGATCAGAACATCAGTTCAAAATGAGGGGTCATGACAGCATGATTTCTATTTTGTCATCTGTCCTTAACTAAACCATCATAAATTCTTATTTGCTTTCTTGATAGCTACTGAGAATTGAGCTGATGTCTTCTATCAGAACCCTGAGGTCTTGAACATGAGATGTAATGGAAAGCTCACAGTCAATTACTTTAAATGTGAACTTACAGGTTCTTTTTTCCCTTGTTTTAAGTGTGCATCACTTAACAGTTATCTACACTGATTTTCATCTGCCATTTTAGTCATGAAATGTCTAAAAAGACCCTTTTGTATTTCCTCACAGTTACTTCTCATTTTTAATAAAAACTTGAAAAGAGTTCAGAGAAGAACAGGTAGAATGATTAGGTAAGAAAACACAACCGAAAAAAAAAGAAAGATCACTTTAACTGACATTCTTCTACCTACACAAGTGGTGGTTTATCAGGGAAATGATCATCAAATTCGGGACAGGCTCCTCTAAAGGGGCCTGTAGCAATAGGATGAGGGATAATGGTTTTGAACTATAAGAAAGTATATTCAGACTGGATATAAGGAAGAAATTTTTTACAATGAGGATGGTGAAACACTGGAACAGGTTGCCCAAAGCCATGACTGAAGTCCTGTGTCTGGAAACATCCAAAATACTACAAGTCTACTCCTAAAAAAGGGAGCAAAATCTGGTCTCTCAGACTACAGTATGCTGGACGGGAAACAGGACACTTGAATTGAAGGGGGGGCAGAATAAAGAAACCCCAACATGACAGATTGCTGAGACTAGCATATGATTAACGTAACTGTGAGCCAGAATATGCATATACATGGGAAAACCATCTAAATTAATCACATGTAGATCCTGAACTTCAGTGCTGTGACTATCTCTGAAACAGAATCACCCTATTTTTACTTGCCTCGTTCACTAGACATATTAATTTTAGTGTACTGCTCATGTAATAAATCAAATGCATTGATTTAAAAAGGAGTCTAGCTTTATACAAACATGTAATTTATTGTTTAGCAGGGTAACAAATTAGACCTTACTAACAACCACTAGGTTCTTATTTCTTTTGAGGAAAAGCCCCCAAGAATTACAAGCAACTTGCTACATGACATCTTTGTCTCCACTGGGCACCATTATACTATTTATATTCCTGTTAATATACATTTATATTCCTGTTAATATACACTGTTAATTTATGCTTCTTCAATATCATTCTTAAAGCTATAGCAATGTAAATATTGACAGTGCCTCACACAGGTGTAAAGGACAGTTATGCTATACAGCTTCAGAATGCTTCCAGTTTAGCCATGCATACCAGTTTAGCCAGAGCACTGGTGAATGGTACTGGCAGCACTGAGGAGACACTTACATCAATCTAGAGTCTTACATACGAACTAGTATTTACACTGCCATGAGAAGAAGTGATAGGTTTATTTTCAAGCTACACACTAATTCAAAGTTAGCAAGAAACAATCACATAAAGAAAATAGGTTTTCTTTATGCCATATGCAGAGAGCTCTAAATCAGTACAATTCTCAGGAGAATTATTATAAAATGTAGTGCTGTTACTATACTCATGAAAAGGCACGGAAAAATTTTTACTTACTTAAAAGACAAGACAAATTCTCTCTTAGTCTTTTCTGTCTATCAGGTTTTTAGTCACCTTTCTTTAGGTCTTTTGTTACCTTTCAGGTAACTAAAACCTTTCAGGTCTTTAGTTACCTTTCTTCCTCAGAGCCCTGTACCCTCCTGCAGCTCCTTTCCTAGGTCTCTGTCCCTTCCGTGCTTTGCTGCATCCTGAAGACACATCCTGTCATGATGCTTTACATAGTATTTTGTGGGTACAGATGTTTACATGAATAAACATACATGAGCAAATAATATTACTAGAAGATAGCTGGGGCTTCTTGTCAAAAAAATTATTCTATAAATCCAGCTAGACTGGATAAGCAAATAAAAAGCAGAAACCAGTTAACAAAAACCATGCCACAGACCCAAATTCATACCAACTCTCACAAGTTGGCCTCTTTTCTGTAGTTCTCACAGAGCACATGCCTGTAAATACCTCATTAAAACTACAGGGCAATTACTTTGAAAATCTATCTAACGCTATCATGGTGGCTATTATGAGTTGTCATAAACATGATCACAACCTCATTCAACTTACAAGAAGAAAAACCTGTTTCTGAGGTCACCCATTCATCAGGTCTCTTAAGTTATTTGGTACTGGTGCCCTAAGCTGGAAGAGGTACCTGCTTTGAGCAGAGATAATTTCTCCGTCTGGAAAGCTGATGCTACTAGGAGCTAATGTTGCAGACTTCTCCAGAATAACAGATAGAATAGATGTTCTGTTATTTGCACTTGCCTGTGGCTACTCTTTTTATACCACAAAAGATTCAGGGTAAAAATAGGCTAACAAAGTTTTTGTTTGTTTGGGGTTTTTTTTATATTAAGCCAGGAAAAAAGCCTTTTGCCCTTAACTAAGTGTTCCGCAACAAACCTCAAGAAGCTTTCTCCGCACCCTCTGCAAGTTTTATGGCCTGCATTATGCTCCTGACAGTTAAATCCTACAGATAATTTGAACATTAAATCTGGAACTGTTTTCTAAAAAATACCACAGTGAGTTGTTGAAATTACTCAAAAACATTTAGAATTTAATGGAGAGTTATATTTCTACCCCAGAACTCCAAGACTGATTTAAAATTACAACAAAAATTATTACTCTAATAATTGCAGCAGTGATTTCCTGAAAGAGGAAGAATGTGTGAAAATCTGGCTTGATATACTAGCAGACTGTCTTGCAGTGTTTGTGGGTGGTATTGAGATATTGGTATCTTTAACAGCTATTGATCACCTGCTGTTTTACTTCAAAGAATGCAGCCTCACTGGCAGCTTCTTTCTACATCTCTATTTGAGCAAGTGCAGCCACTCAAAACTATGCAAGTTACTTTTGTCTTTCATTTTTATTTAATAAACTGTAGAACCACAAATGAATCAGCATTTTTTTAACTGCATATTGAAAATGTACCCTTGACAGAATATATCCTGAAGGCAGACATATGTAAAACTCTATATTGCAAAATACCCAGATCTGACTTTTGTCTAGAACCTCAGGAGCAGACATATCAACATATACATGCAAGTTTATCCTTATACAGCAGTAGCTTTCAAGTCAAGTTAAAGCAGTAATTCCTGAGCAGACCTACACGTTTTGAATTGAGAACCATGACAGTATTTAATAACCACAGAAACTTATTTTATGCACCAAATAAAGTAAAAGTCCAATATGAAAAGGAATGAGCATAATCATTTTGATGTACCCATGTTAGGTAGCAGCACTTAGACAGAAACTATAGCTTGAGGGTATCTACATAATTGCTTTAACAGACTAAAGGTTTGATCTAGTACATGTGTATTTTTGTTTACAGCAATTTAGAATTAAAGTGCAGCTGGTTAATCATTTTCATAACTCAACTGTGACGGCTGCACAGAATATGGAGCAAAATTAATGAAAATAATAAAATTAGATTCAAACTAAACACCAGAATTTATAAATCTTGCCTTATCTGTGATTAATTGCTCTGATATTTAATTATCTTTCTTTCCACTTCAAAACTGAGTGCATCCTGTACCTTGTTTATGCTTTTGTCATAAGGCTGAAAGCTACCACAGGCTGAGATGTATGTTCCATAGTCACACAAGAGTGATTAACTCCCCACTAAACTGCTCTTTGATCAACTGCATAGGTTGAGCTCTTTAATCTCCATTTCATAAGCCTTGTCTAATCAGCTCTGGATCATTCGTACTCCTCCTCTGAGCTCCTTTCAAGATTCCAAACATCCTTTTGAAAGTATTTATCTGATAACAAAATATTCTAGGAAATTTAGTGCAGATACAATAGAGTGTATCCCCTGCTTTCAGTTGATACTGCCTTTTAATCCAGAATTTTTGTTACATCTTAGCACTAGAAGTTCATGTTGAGGTGGTTATCTATCCACAACAGCCTCTAAATCGTAATATTTTATTATGATCAAAGACTGAAAAAACATTATTTTGAAATAAGCACATTGTTCTCAGAAATCTTGCCTGGAAAGTTGAGAACCACAGTATGTATTTCTCCCCTTCCCTCCTACACTTCCCCTTCATTCAGTACATGAGTCATTTTTTATTAACAATAGTCAGTAATCTTAAGTTACTTTTATGGATATATATTATAATTAAGACTTTCTTACTCAACTGACTATTCTGATGTAAGGTGCCACAGCAGTTCCTATACAAATATCATTAAATAAAATCATAACCCTGTGAAAATGATGATCCATTTACACATATAGAGAAAGCAAGTTGGTTAAAAACAGTCTGTTCCGTTATTTAAAAACACACCTTTCAGTCAACAACAAAGAAAGAGAATTAAAAAATCCAACAAAATACCCAAATTATGAAAACTCACAACACTAACATGGAGGTTAAAAAATTCTCGTCATTCAAGTAATTCTTGTTTGATGATAACATGTCTTGTTTGGAAGCATCAGTTCTTACCCACAGTAAGCACCTTACCTGTTTGCGCATGACATCTGTAGCTTGCATGATATAACGAGGAGGTAGACCATGGCTCCGAGCCAGAATGATTGCCTGTTCCAAGGTAACACTCAGAGTGCAGCTACAATGAAAGACAGAAGTCAGCTATCTGCTAGCAGTGATCTCCTTAAAATAATTGCTTTTAGATCAATTAGCTTTTCATAAAAGGTTATCAATAAAACTATTACATAGTAGACGTGACCCTTAACCCTCTCCCACCCCTGCAGGCATTAGCTTGAATGCTAAAATGTGCCTTAAGTAGAAAGATTTTGAGTGTAGCAAGTGTTCCAGCTGACTTACAACCAAAGGCATTTGCCTTGTAAAAGACAACCCAACTATGGCTTGGCAAAAGCACAAGAGAGTGACAGCCCAAGGAGAACTTTTAGTAACTGTATAAATCCTTTTCCAGGTGGTTTCTGCCCATGTTATCTCCCACCCTCCACTGTTAATGCAGACCCTAGCCTTGCTACCAGGATCCTGACATCTTGCCATTGATTTAGCTTGGATATTCTCATGGCACGTTAGTGCGGTTCAGTCCAAAATTAAGAGACATTTTCCCCTTTCAAAAAAGTAAAAAAATAGGGCATTCCTTCAAACAAACCATCTTCTTGCTACTTTGCCAATATTCTTCAAGTAAACACTTGAGGACAAAAACTCATCATGGTACCACATCCTAATGAAAAGATTGTAATTGCTTTGTCACAGCAACTGGGAAAGTTTCAGAGCTAAAGATCTTGCTGTAGGACAACCTGTCATGACACTAGACAAGCAGCACTAGGAAAAGTCATTTTGGACATGCCATCTGATTTCAGTTGTCACGGCGATGGCAAGGACAGATATCTGGTTTCTCATGCAATCAAGACCAAAACTGTACAAGACTCACAGGTAAAGGCAACAAAATCAAGTTGAAACTGGGATTTTTTTTTAAAGCACAACATGTTTGAGGGCTGCTATCATCCAAAAGGTGACAGCAGCTCCATTCTGCACCAGTAAGCTGTGTGGTGATTTTTCTGTTCACAACCAGAGTACTGCAATAATCAAATATCTTCAATCAGAAAGAGGAGTTTTACAGCAAACAACCCTACCTCAACAGACCCTGAAGAAAGCTGCAGATTTCAAGTTCAAATAATAAAACTGAGACACATGATTAAAATATACTTCTGAGTAGCCTTTTGGCAAAATCCTGACTAAAAGATTTTGCACAGTTTATATTATGCACACAGAACAGACAGTATTTTTCAATCAAACACTCATCTTGCTGAGCAGAAGATCTGTAGGAGGAAAAATGTGTCTGCACTTACTTTCTTACTGAAAAAAATCACCACCCTGACATGTTTTAAATACCACTTAAGTAAATTTATGGACTGTAAAAAGTTTCACAGTAGTGAGTGTAGAAGATACTAAATTTGATCTGTAGCTTTATTAATGGTCTTTCATTAAAAATTCATAAGCTCAGTCATTTTCCCTGGTAATGAAATAATTTTTATTCCACAGTTTGTTGTGTACACTGACCTCAAAGTTACCTTGAAGCAAAAAATCTATCGATCTTTTGTGTTATATTTAAGCTTTAAGGTTTTATATTTAAGGATTAAGGTGCATAATAGTTAAATACTAGGCTAGAAATTCTAAACACTGTGTTTTCATCTTGTCTTTGAAAGGTGAAATACTACACTAATAAAATATACGCTCATCATACTTGCTAGTACCAAAATCTAAACATCTAACCTTCAGGACCAGACTGTAAAGGAAACTTTGTCTCATTGACAATGAGAAAAAGCAAAAGTATATGAAATCTAATTTGACAGGTGTAATCTAAGCCAGAGAAAAAGGGGGGAAACGTCTCCCCACAGTTATAATATAGGCTAATGTGCTCAAAGTACAGCTTTTCAAACCAACCAGTTAGTGAGCCAACTTTCCCACAAATCCCATCTTCTTGGAACCCAGAAAGAACAGAAAAAATCATGTTCTGCCTGTGAGAATCAAGACTAACAAAAGAACTTCCTAAATGAAGGTCAGCTTGAAGAATTAGGTGCAAACACTAATCTTGAATTAGAAATGACTGCCAAACTGTTCCCCATCCAAAACCTGATGAAATGGCTGGCAATGATTTCAATCCAAGGTAGAAAAATCTTTCTTGGGAGGGTGCTGAGGCACTGGCACAGGCTGCCCAGAGAAGTGGTTG
>JBCJKH010036752.1:15362-35920 GCA_039877255.1 Loriculus beryllinus | reverse complement strand
GATCACTGCAGCTGTATAGGTATTTTGGTTTTCTGTAAATCTAGTTACAGTCATTACCAAAATTACACAAAATGGCCTGTCAAACTCTTTAGCAGACATTGACTTATAAAAATGTTGTTATTTATTTAAAAAGAATAAATAGCCCCATGAAGAAAAACTGTTGACATTAAATTAATACTAATAGTCTCTCTCTGTTCAATATGATTTGAGGCCATGCTAACTTTTATATTAAATTTATACTATCACACTGAACTATAAAACTGGTGTAACTATACATAAATAATGTACAGTGGACTTGAGCTCAGCAAACTGTAAAAAGCTGTTTAGATATAGCTGAACTTAGGTAAGACAGATTTTATATATTTTCTGAAATGAATCTGCAGGGTGGAATGTATATTTTCAAATAAAACTATATGGTTTTATATGCAGTATTTTAATCCAGATAGATTCACACTACAAAGGATTAATTACACATCGTCATCACTTCCTTTCACCATGCCCGTAAATCAACAAACCCAATCCTCCTTGGACGAACAGAGAATTAATTTAGATCTAGGATCAAAAATGGTTTAGCAGGTGAACGAACTTTTACATCCAGTGGCTGAGGGATCAAGACCTCAGGTGACTGATTTTAATACCATCAGGATAATTTCTGCTGAAATGCAGCAAAATATCCTGCACAGTTGTGATTGCAAAACAAAGAATCCTTAAAATATTGTACTGGATAACATGCTGAATCACATAGGCAGTACCATACGTTGTTATTTATTTGCTCAGCAGCAGATACATGGCTGAAGTAATGTGAATTGCTATCAGCACTTATTAAACACCTGGCAGCCATTTGTTCTCAAGGGGCCATGGACTGCAGTAGTGTGTTGTGGAGAAAGCTGGTGTGACAAGCTTAGTACTGGTAGAAATTATTACCACTGACTGAATCATAGGTGACAAGTAATACTTAGCACCACTGATCCAACTTGAAAACTCAGAACCAGATTTAGGAATCTAGAGGAATCTTGAGATTGTAAGCCTCTTTCACAAGAGGTGGAACTGAATAATACATAGATAAACTGAATAAAAGGATAGAGATTATCTTCTGAATGCTTCTCTTATCCACATAGCACCTAACTCCCTGGGATTAAGCTGCCACCATACCCCTATTTCAGCCAGGTCCTGGAAGCACAAAATGATTGCACCATCCTTCTCTCACCATCCTGGAGAGTAGGACTGTGTATCATCTGCGTGCCATTGACACCACAGCCCAAATTATTTCATTATCTCCTCAGTGGCCTCATATACATGTTGAAAGGAGAGATGACAGGATGAAACCTTGTGGAATCCTGCATGAGAAAGTGCCCTCGGGGCTGATGAGCAATTGTCCTATGCCATCCTCTGGGATTTCTCTGAGAGGAAAGAGTGGAACCACACAAGTGCAATTTCATCTGCCCCAGCCTAGGTCCACAGGTGAGTCAGAAAAACATTATGGTCAGTGAAATGGCCAAAAAGGCTGCTGACAGAACTAAACAATGCCACCTTTGAAAAAGGTTTCTACACTGATAGGAGCTCCCCATGAGCCATAGTTAACTACTATAGCTGTCAGGGTGCACTCAAACTAGAACCAGGTTAAACAGTTTCAGAAATGGATTCAAAGAGGTCTCTCTCATCCACCAAGACTACATTTTGTTTTGTCAGGAAATAAATTTTAGAATTTGAGAGTGGTTGAGTTGATTTTTTTTGGATACTAATTATTTAAGGCAAGCTGAGATCTTATCATCCAAGTGGGAGACCCTAACAACATCTGCTAGAAGTGGCAATGAGGTCCTGTATGTCATCTAAGTTCATTGCATAACTCTAAAACCCAGTGAGCACTTCAACCTGCAGATTATTTCAGTGCTGTTTTGTTACAGGAAGGATCAGTCTCATCAGATACTTGTTGATCCGACAACTTAGATAGAAAAGTCTTTGAAAAAATCAACATTCAATTCAGTTAGAGGGTGAAACACCTCATGCTTCACCAAGCTGTATGGAAAAACTCCATACAAAAACTTTGTGCAGTTGACTTGCAGTGGAAGAAAAGCTTAGTTTATGAAATTAAAATATTCATTTTGCTTGATATTATTGTCTTTATTTAAGTAGGCGATGAAATCTCCCATACATTTTGGAATTTAAAGTTATTTTGAAAATAAGTTTCTAAAATAGCTGTTCATTCTACTTCTACCAAAAAAGCAATAATTGCTAAATCTGAAATTGAGAATATATTGGTGAAATGTTCAGCTATTTAATGTGAAATTAGGCTGTGGTGTACTTGTGCATTATACTTGTTATGGATTGAAAATGTACTACATCAGAAAAATGTGGGAAATTATTTTTAGTTTAACCATATTATGTGTAAATAGATATATATGTATGTACACATATATGCGTACAGCTTTTGATCAACAGTCGTGTCTAAGACTAGGTATATAACTAAGCAACCTAAAATCTGATGATTACAGGTACACTTAATTTCTTTGGTAATGCTTGACCTGCATTGGAAATGGTAATGCTTTAACTACAATGAAATACGATTTCTCTTTTTCTGAGGCTATTTTAATTCCGTTAATCGATCAGCTGTTTATGATCCTAACCCAGCATTTTGCTAGGATTCATGATGGTGTCCAGGGGGTCTAAGATTGACAAGTTTTTCATATACACATTTAAAACACCTAGAGAAGTGGCATGTGGTGGCAGAAACTGATTAGGAGGGATGGTCAGGTTAGGGCTGTGCATTCATTCTCATTAACTTCAAAAGGATGAAAACCAGTTTAATTGATATATCTTACTCGATGCTGCAACACTGATGCATAATACAAGAATGCAATGAGGGTTACCGCTGCTACTGCTTTAAGAATATTAAGCAAGGCTTCAGATAATATCTGACACACAAGACTGGAAGTAATGAACTTTTGAGTAAATCTTGCATTTTTTATTGAATATTGACAGTCAGCTTTATATTAACTTCATCAAATGTGAGAAAATATAAACTACCAGCTGATCGGAAATTTTTATATTTATAACACATTAAATAATATTCACTTAAATCAAAATGTGGAGTGGTGCAGGCATGTCATTCCTGTCTTCCTGTTGCTCTTTTTAGGCTGATAAAAGCAAAATCTGTGGTAATAGTCTCATAATTATGTGTCTAATGAATGTTAATACAATTTCTAATTACCTTTCTGATTTCCTGTAACACAATATAATGTAAACTGTTTAAATACTGTGTACCTTTCTTATCAATACATACTGCAGACGTACATATTTTCTCAGGCAGCAAAACTGTACACAAGCTGTCTAAATAGATTGCAAACAGTGGTAACACTTAGCAAAATTATTATCTTGATTCTACATTATTTGATAGCTGTCAGCTGTGGCAAAGAATTAAAGAGGTATCAGTTACTTCTTTACTGTCCTTAAGAAGATGAGCTTTTCAAAATTGATTTGGGTTAAAAGGTTAAGAAATGCAGTTCTGATTAAAATTTTCTTTTGAACACTTGAACTCCCCACTCAGAATTGCAACTTTATTTAAATATTTTATAGTAATTTGTTGCAACCAAAGAGTTGCGTTTAATTGCAGTATTGCTTAGAGAACTGTATGCCTTCCTTCAACTTTTCTACTATTTGATTATATATAAGATGACTTGAAGGCAGTATTTATTTTCTGGTAACATTTCAGGAGAAAACTTGCAATTTTGTAAGGGTAGGTGAAAAATCAATTATAACTAATGTTTTCGTAACATGCCTGAAGTGTGTAAGGTAAGCTGGGGCAAAAGATTATTTTCTTGAATTAAGCAGTCTTGTAATGTGTACTAAAAGTGCTCTATTTCATGATACACAACAGTTTTGAAATAGAGTCAGTATGTTCTGTAAACATTTTACTCTTTTTTCCCGAACAATCTGAATGGTCAATTGAATTCAGGATCAAGACATTGGGTTGTATTTTCTAAAATTGTATCTGAAAATGTCATTTATCTGCCACAAAAAATGTGTCACAAAAACATTCATGTCTTATTATTCCAAAACAGTAAAAGAACACAAAGTCTAACTGTACAGAAAATGGAATCTGCACACAGATTGGAATTGAAAACAGGCAATAAAAGAATTTCTATTAAATAAAGGTCAAACATAGAGTAATCCTTTGTAAACCTTTTTTTGAACACGATTTTATATCAGTATGTGAGAAAACTCTTCCTTATATTTCTTAGATAGAAGGCAAAGAAGACTAAGCGTCCAGGCCATGAACTTTTATATAACCTTGAATTAATCTTTTTAAAATACATAACTATTTCAGTGACTGAAATCTGTGGGCAAGAGGGAAAGTAATATTGCTTTTATTCAGTGATCAGTTACCAAAACAATGGTACTGTCTGGGAGCTAATACTGTTTATATTTTAAGACACTTGATATTTTAAAAAACATAGCAGACATATGAAACTTAGTAAATGAAGTAATTAAATAATGGTTTTAATACCATGTATGCAGATAAGTTCCCATGAGCTTAATTTGTACAAAATAACTCCAAAACACAAAATGAATGAATTTTCTAGATAAAATAGCTTTCTGAAAATTCTGTTGACTGACTTTTTAATATTGTCAGTCTTGTCAATGCTTCTCATTTAATAAGTTTTCATATCCAGGTAACATTCTTTGATATAATGTGTTGGCAAGTGTTATGAAATCTCATTTGAACAGTATTTCAGAGAGTTGGCATCAAGTGCATGTATCTTCTTACCTCTTGACTATTGATTGCAATCCTGTTTCTACTGATATTACCTAAAAATTTATACCCTTTGATAAGTGTTTGCCGATTTTTGTAAAGGTTTTGGTGGATTAATGCATCTTGAAAAGTAGTCACTATGTTTTGGCACTTGTGTTGGATGTCTTGGCAAAGAAAGGGACACAATCCTGAAAGTTTTAAAGTGCTAATGTGCCATATCTGAATTTAGATGGATTTTGTTTCCCAGAATGTTTCACTTAGCTCTTTGTTCCAGAGGTGAGCACCAAGTAATGGCTGGAGGTGGTATAAGGCTGAGAGTTGCAGCATTTACTTCTTAGCGGATTCCCTGTGAAATTCCTGAGTTATGTACTAGGTTCCCTACATAGTGAAAATGCCAAGATCTGCAAGCATTAACAATTTAGCCTGTAGTCCATTAGGGAATATTAACTTAAGTTTTACCCTTTGGAAAGATTTGGGGGTTAATTTCAGTCTTGTAATCATAACTGCAGTTCTGATGTTAAGTAATAACACTTTCTAAAAAAGAAGATCTAACAAGTTCTAATTGAGTGTTTTCATTCAAAGTACAGCTTGATAAGAAGTAGGTACAGCTTCCTGCTTTCAACACAGTGCTAAGCAAAGATACCTTGTGCATGAATACCTGACATATTACTTCTCAGACCATTCAATCAGAAATTTTATCCACCTCATTAACAAAGCTATAAATTCTGTCTTGAATGTTTACCCAATCACTGGAACATCCTTAAAAGCTATTGCTAATATGTGTGCATTGAAGAAGTCACTCCAGCTAGAAATGCCTGCCAGAAATTATATTTTTTTTACTGAAATTTGGCCTCTGAAAGTCTTGTGCTTGACTATGCACCAAAGAGTTATACCATCCTCTCTTTTGGACTAAAATCTTAAACATTTCCTAGTTTTAGATGTCATTCCTTTATTTCAGACTTAGCAGAAGGGAATGTTTGAAATGAAGGGTATCGCAGCCAAAGATTACCTTTTCCTTCCACCTGCCTATTCCCTTACTCATGGAAAGGGAAAAAGGTGTTTTTCAGGATTTAGGGGATTCAGGTTCAGTTCTAATCCGTGACTGAGACAGCTCATGTTTTCACTCTTCTATTTACTAAATTGTACATTAAAATGTTGCATTCATCACTGAAGCAGTAACTACCACTGAAACCTTTCATTGTGTGCTCTAATCTGTAATGTACAGAAAAAGCCCATGTTCTCTTCTCTCTCCCTTTCTCCTGCTCTACCTGTTAACCGCAGTAGGTGGAAATGCAGGTGGTTTTACCTTGAAATGGCCTAATGTTTGTATGTTGCAGCCATTTGATGAGCACTGAAGCTTAAAGCTCCTTCAGCAGAATACACTATTAAGAGACACACATGGAAAACTTGAGTGTGAATTCTCTGAATTCTGATTGGATCCAAGATTAAGCCAAGCACCAATGTGCTTAGCAGAATTTCTACTTACTACTGCCAAATGACATGTCTATAAAATTTAATGTGGAAAACTGAGTGCCTTGCTGCTCAGAGTACCTTCAGACCTGGAAGGTTTATCAAAACCTGAATGCAGGTTTTGATAAACAGTTTCAATTTAGGTTCCCAAAGAACTAAGTAGGGTGAGATGATACTTAAATATTTCTGGATCTCATCTCCAATCTCGAGGTTTGTGCTAATAATGGTGATGTAACAGTTTACAAATAAAGCAGAGTTCTTGATTTAGGAAATAAAACAGGAAATTATATATTGACTGATGATCATCACTAATCACACAAAATCAAACATTTATCAAGAAATATTTTCAATAATTCTAGCTTCTCTGCCCATTCCCCCCTCCCCCCACCCCACCGCCCACCCCCCGATCAGCTCCATCTCATTAGTTACTAAGAAAGCAAAATGCAAAGAGCTACATTATACCTCAAATTTGCTTTTTTTGAGAGCAATTGTCAGAGGCTTGGGCTCTGGGATGTGTTATTCAGTTAATAAATTTCTGCATTAGAAAGAAAATGTTGAAGTTAAAGTATAAGGTAAAAATGGTTAATTCACATATCCTAAAATGAGACTTTTCATCCTTCTTTCCATATTTCATCCATACTCCAATTCTCACACTGAGGAGAAACTAGCTGCTCAGCACCCCATTAGCAGTTGAGAATTCAGTCAGACTGAAGGACTAAGGGAGATTTTATTTTACTTTTCAAATTTGCTTCACCAAAAAATAAAAAAAAGGGTTCTGAGGACCTAGATTTAGGTGAAAACATGTTAAAATTTTTCCAATAATATGCATAAAAAGAAATGAACTTGTTTTCAAATATATACTCCTCAAATGATATTCAATAGCGAAAGAAGTGTTTCAATACAGAAGATGTTAAAAATGATGTACTAGACGATAGCAGTTTTCAGTAATTTGGCCTGCATTTTAACTGTATTTAAGCATTAGTTTAGGTAAACTTCCTGTACTAAGGCTTGTTGTTTTGTTGAGGAACACCTATTTAAATCATATAGAAATTAAATTATTACTGTTAAATATGGAAAAGATTTTACTGAATACCTAATATATATTGCATTTAGATTCTATCCTCTCAGTTATGTTAACAGATAGTCTGCTTAAATTTTTTTTTCTGCATCTATAGTCAGTAGCTGCCAGACAAATAACTGTAGGTGATTTTTTCACTGAGTCATCACAGCTTGATAAGTCATTTACATTATTATGCAATGAATACTTAAAAGACAGAAACTTGCTATGAGCTTCAGACTGAGCCAAAGCAAAACCTATAGGACTGACAAGGCTGTGCCGATAAAGTGAATCTGCTTCTAGACATTATTACTAGACATTTCTCACTGATTTTTTTTCTTCTCTTCCTCTATTTCCCTCTGTAGAGGTCCTTCTGTAGCGCCATGATAGAGGAGCTAAGGATGTCTCTAAAGTGTCAGCGTCGATTAAAACACAAGCCACAGGCCCCAGTTATTGTGAAAACAGAAGAAGTTATCAACATGCATACGTTTAATGACAGAAGGTTGCCGGGTAAAGAAACCATGGCATAGAGCTGGGAAGCCAAATACCCCAAGCACAAACTGTCATCTTTTTTTGAAACAACCTTGCAAGAATGTTTCCTGTGGAAATATGCAACCTGTGCAAAATAAATGAGTTACCTCATGCCGCTGTGTCTATGAACTAGAGACTCTGTGATTTCAGCAGTTGCAATGGCCAGACTCGAATCACAAGCATCATGGATCAATCAAGTTATGCGGGGTTACACTGTTCGTCATGGGTTTCTACCATTCTGAATGAATGAATGTTCCATGTGAATTTTGTGGCTGGTTTCAAATGCAGTCTCAGTGAGAAATTACAGGTTCCTTTTGAAGTTCAACAATTGCCAGGAGATGGAAAATAAATGTCCAAGATGATACTAACCATGGAAGGAGTCTAGTAAGCATAATATCTCAGAACTGTAATGGAACAAGAAACCATATGCTCTTCTGAACTTCCAAACATTGAAGAGTTGGTAACTGCTGGTAGACTGAAACTACCATCTGGACAGGCAATATGAGCTTCCTGGATGGGAGAAATGTTAAACTGAAGAAACTTGAATCCCATGATTAGAAAGATAAATATGAGGATACTCACCTACTTTTCGGACTGTCTGTGTCACTGAATTAAGTAAATAAATAATAATTAAAAAAATAAATCAGTAACTTAAATTTACCTGGGCTGGAAGTTTAATCTAAAAAAAAAAACAAACCCAAAAAAAATAAAAAATGCAAAAAACCCCAACAAACGAACAAAAAATTCCATAATTTTGACCCAAGTTTTAGATGAATGAAAATTTCCTTGATACAAAGGAATGTATCTTACAACCTTTAGGTATAAATGATTACTTTTTTTCTTTAATTGTGAAAAGAGGGAGGGGGTGGGAATCATTGTTTTTCACACGTAGAGGGCTTGCATTTTAGTCTGAATGGGTTTTGAAACCCTTATTCCTGCTTCTAATTGAACTCAATGGAGCCTGCAGAATTCTCACTAATATTGGAAGTATTATTCGCCTAAAAGAAGTGAATGGGGAGAACTTTAAAGAGGACTGCATTTTTCAATACAGTCACAGTACTAAATGAACAAAATCCTTGAGCAGGTTTTTTTTTTCCAAAAAAAAAAAAAAAAATGTTCAGGTTTCTTTGTGGAAATGCAAGATTTCTATGAAAATAGTTTTTGTATGGAAATTTTTGTAATACTTTTTATCAACAAAATAAGAACATGTGTTTCTGTCAGGGGTGTGATGCCAAGCATGAATGGTAGTGCGTGTGCACCACCAACGTTTGGTGAAAACTATTTTTATCAAGAAAAAGGAATCTTAGAAGAGACATATTTTCAAGTTAGATAATATAAAAAATAGGTGCACTACCAACACTGCTTACCATGCTACACCCCTGTTTTCCACTAGACTGATAACATGCTGTCATGAACAATTGTGTGTAAAAGGTAAAAGACACAGACCTCTTGACCACATTGTGATAACAGTTAAAGTGCACTCAGTTTGCTGTTTGAAACCAATGCACAAAATTAAAAAAAAAAAAATCATTAAAATTATGTCAGTTTTAGTTGTTTTGTTTTTGCTGTGTGATTTGAGCAATATATGTACAGTACTTTGTGTCAGTACTGGTACTTAGCCTCAGCTTAGGGCCCTGCTCTGCTGATTCTTGCCATGAAAGGCATGGCAAGGGAGTTTTCTGGGATTCCTGAGGAAAGCCAGTACAACACATTGTGATAAGTTTTTGCAGGATCTAGCCATTAGTTGCTTCAAAGCTAATTTATATGTCCTGCCTGTGACATATAAAGTTCCTGGAAATAACATTTTTAAATACTGCCCTACAGATGTTGAATCTTGCACCTCCATTTGCTGAAAATTTATTTGTATATCAACAAAAAATATATAGGATGGACTATGAAGGAATGATATGTCAGCCAAAAATATTGTGAAGATTGTCTTTATACAGAAAATAATTAGTTTAATTAACTTAAAACAAACTAAAATTATCACAGGTAATTAGTCATTGGTGAGTAATGACATCATTTGTTTACTAGTATTTAATTTAATCTTACTGTCTTTCTAGCACAGGAGTATAAGATATATCATTCAAATCATAGAAATTATATAAAGAAATTTGGGGGAAAAGGGGAGGTTTGTGTCTACTACCCAGTTCTCATAGATCTTCATAGAGACTGAGCTGGCCATTTCTGTTGTGAACAGGGACTGAGAAAGCAAATTCTCTTGTATTCATGAGAGTTTCATCCTCATTTATGTGATGACAAGGAAGAGGTTATCTTTGTCTGAAGTATAAACAAGATAAAAACATCTTCAGCAAAGATTCTGAAAATGAATATACTTGCATAACAAATATTTAAGTTAATTCTTTAAAATACAAAGGGCGAGAAAGTAACTGTCATAGAACAGAATGAAAATTCCTTATTATGATGGTTTGGAATGGACAAAAAATTAGCTATTGCATTTGAGTGATGATTTACAATAAAATTTGTAAAATCGTGTAATAAAAAGCTGTGTTATATTCAAACAAACCTTTCTTTTCTCCATTAAGGGTGTTAAAATAAGCAAGATTTCATTCTCACCTTGATGCACATGACTAATTCTCATTAAGCTTTATGTGAGCCAAAATAAGTGTGAATGCAGAATATGTCCCAAATGTTTTACTGGGTCAATGGCCCTGAAGGAACAAAAAAAACAAAACCAGAAGTAGGTGGCTTTATTAAGATTTCAGTGAAAATTTCAGCCTTCTATTATTAAGGAAAATATGGAAAGTAACTGAAGATCTGTATTTTAGATCAAGACTAGAAATGCCTGGCTCCACAGATTCATAGTAGCATAATGTCTTTTTAAAAAAGAATCATACACTAATTCATAATGTGACTTTGTTGTGCATTAGCAATTATTTCTCTATATTTCACAGAAAAATAAGGTACTTCAGGAAAAATTACTAACAAAATGTTGATCCCCAAAGCAACAGAAATACTACTGGTAGTTTTGTACTCAAAACCAAAAATGTAATGATTCCTTTTCCTTTTGCTGTTGCGAAGGAAATCCTTAATTCTGAAGAAAGCTTCCTCATTTTGATAGGCCTCTGAATGGCTAGTTCCAAATTCCCAAATTCCCATATAGCATAAATTTCAACAATGCCATTAAAATCACTGGAACTACACCAGATAATATCAAGTGTGCATCTATGTGGCCCATGAAGATTCAGAATCTGTACCTAACTGCTTATGTGGTTTCAGATAATAGCTCAGTCAGTTATTTCCCAGGACACAATGATGGGTGCTTCTCTTTCTGACCTCGAATGTCACTCTAGAGATGACTTTTAAAGCAGTTATAACTCAGTTATATATGGTGCTACCTGGTGGCCGACAACTGAGGTGAAAACTGAACAGGATTTTTTTCTTTTATTTTTTCCTCCTATTTTACTGTATCTGTTTCAAGGAAGACAGATGTCTATAATCTCTAAAAATTCATAAGACACACAATTTCAATCTTCAAGTTGCCTCAGCATGGTTATACAGCAATAGATAACTATGTGGATAATACAGAATAAATGACAAAATCTCCATTAGCTTATCTATAAATAAGAAAATGTGAAAGGACTGGTAGTAAAAAATTTTAAGCCAAATAGTTGGATAAAATCAAGAGATGTGTGGAACTTTATAGCAAATGAGGATTTGTCTGCTTATACACATAAGCAAGCCATTTCATAATATTCCTCTTACATAAAACAAATACAAGCATATCCAGAGAGTATCTGGCAGGTTATTAATGAGGTACTGCTAAATGAAGTTTCTGTCTGAACTTTCAGTTGAAGAATTCAGTATAGGTTTGAAAAAAACTTTTTTTTCATGTTTATATTGCATGCATTAATCCTTCCTGTTTTCATCCATAAAGTCTTCCAAAACCCCCAAATAACAGAATGGAAAAGACACAATGTATGAAGAAAATAAACCCACCAAAATCCATAACCTCAAATAGAAGTAGGAGAAATACCCTGATATTCTAGAAAATCAAAATGTTTTCACAGAAAAGGAGTCTTGAGCAGAGATAGCAGCATGCAAAGAGGTAAAATATAATGTGATAAAGTAATTTTTCTATTATTATATTAAGGATGTTAGAAAGTTATTATTAATGTATTTTAGACACAACTCCACTTAGTCTCCAAATACATTAATTTCCAAATACACCAACAGTCACAAAATATGGTGACTAAAATACTGACTACTTTGAAAGGAGTTTCAAAACTACTTCAGATAAATCAAGATTTTGTTCCCAAATGTGTACTGATACAACATTAAAGTCAAAATAAGAATCCAACCAGCATTAGAGTGTACAGGCGCAATTGTGGGTTTTGTCATTTTTTCAAAGATGTGTAGGAAAAGAAAAAGTTGCTGAGGTTGACTTGTCTGACATCCAAGATTGTTTCTTTCCAACCTCAAATATGCTAGTGTCCTGTTCCCTTCCAGTCTTGCCTCTCTGCCTTCCTACAAGCACCTCTGACACTATCAAATTTATTTTCAAAACCCTTCTCTTCTGGCTTTCCTATAAAATGTAGTTCTAATTAAAACTAAAGTTACTCAAGCATCACACCTCCCCAGTTTGTATCCGCAAAGATAAACACACTAGCTTTTTATGTGACTGTAATTGCCTTTTTTTCTTTTACTACCCCTCTCTGTCCCCTGCCTGTGTTATCTTCTCCTGTTGTTCTTGTACTTGCCTAGACTGTAAGCTCTTAGGGGGCAGGGAACCTGTCTTTGATTTGTTCTATGTAGCACCATGAACTATGGAGCTATATAAATAATAAAAAAGTAGATATTCCTAAATGATTTTTGAAGTGATAGTTATCTGATTGACTGACAGTGTAGTAATATATTGTTTTAACTCGTTGACTGAAATCCTAATCACTACAGCAAATAATAATAAAAAGAAAAAATAATAAAATCAACCCAAAGGAGCTATCACACTGGCTCATCTCACTGGAAATGTCTGTACATAATTGGGGTTTAGGAATTTAGAGCATCATGTTCATAGAGCTTCTATTAAGGTTTTAATCTGAAATCAGCTACATTAAAAATTGAAAAAGTAGAGTAACACAAAAAGAAGGGCTATATACAGGGTGAGCTTTGTGAAAGAAAACCTTAAATTAGTTTAGGCTTGGTAGACCTATAATTAAACAATTTCTTAAGTTGAACACTATACACCTTGCATTCCTTCATTGAATCTGCTCACTTAGATCAGCAAGACTCTCATTATCAAAATTGCTAATAATTCTATCAGCTTGGGCTAGTGCATGAAGTTGTTCTTCCCCAGGTGCAGGACTTGTCATATCCCCTTGTTCAGCTTCATGAAGCTCTTGTTGGCCCATCCCTCCAGCCTGTTGAGGTCCATCTGAATGGCAGCACAAACTTCTGCTTTATCAAACCCTCCTCCTTTGAGTAATGCATACACTCTCTGAGAATGCAGTCTGTTCCATCATGCAGGTAATTAATGAAGATGTTAAACAGTATGAGACACAGTATGGATCCTTTTGATACATCACTGGTTACTGGCCTGAGGCTGGACTTTCTGCCATTGATTACAATACTTTGATCATGACAGCTGAGCCAGTTTTCAATCTAATATATTGTCTATATATCCTTAATATATTTGGAAATGGTTTTCAAGAGGATTTTTCTCCCTCACCTTCCAGGGATGAATGTGAAGCTAACAAGCTTATAGGTCTCCACATCCTCCTTATTGCCATTCATGGAGGTAGGAGTGACATTTGCTTTTTTCCAGTCCTCATGTATCTTTGCCAACCATGATGAGCTTTCAGATTATCAAGAGGGACCTCACAATAACATCAGTCAGCTCCCTCAGCCTTTGCAGGTGCGTCTTATCAAGTCTCATTAACTTATATATGTCCAGTTTATTTAAATGTTCCCTAACCTGATCCCTGTCCACTAAGAGTAAGTCTTCCTTGCTTCAGATTTTCCTACTGGTCTCAGGGACCTGGCTTTTCTGAAGGGCAGTCTCACCCATAAAACCCCAAATTGAAGAAGATGCTGAGTATCTGGCCATCTCCTTTGTCACCAGGCCTCCACTGTTGTTCTGCAGCTGTCCCACAGTTTCCCAAGTCTTCCTTTTGCTGTTGATATGTTTCTAGAAGCTGTTCTTGCTACCTTTCGCAATGCTTTCCAGATTCAGCCCAGATGTTCTTTGGCATTTATGAGACTGTCTCTGTGTTCCATGACTGTTTTCCTTGAGATTCTTCTGAGCAGGTCTTGTAAAGCCAAAGGCCAGATTCTGCTTTTGAAATGTGGGATTATTATCCTGCTTTTTGCTCTTATCCTTTTCCCTCAGCACCCTGAAATCCATCATCTGCAGCCAGCACTGTCCTTTACCCTGATTCTTCTGTTTGTAAGTATGAGATCCAGCACAGAATCTCTGGGTTCAGGAAGTTATCATCAAAGCACTATAGAAATCTGATTGTGCTCTGCTGTGTAGCAGTGTGCTTCAAGTCCCCATGAAGACTTGATGGGTTTGTGAACATGAAGTTTCTTTCAGTTGGTTGAAGACATAGTCAACTTGGAATCTGCAGGAAAAGTTGTGAACCAGACCCTAAATACCTTTTCATTTTCATTTGCAATATTCCTTCATCTTTGTTCCTGTCTTCTGCTTAGAAAATCACAAACTATATATTATTTTTCCAGATGTTTTGCTGCAAAGTCGTTTCTGAACATTACCAGGAGAACCATTACTAAATATCTGTCTAGCTGAACTTCAAATTTGAGTGACTTCTCTGATTAGGCGTAAAAAACCTAGGAAAATTTCAGCTCTGCAAACATGATGGACAATGTTCATTACCTTAGAGTGAGCAGCATGGTGACCAAAAGCCACTAGTGCACAGTTTTATTTTGAAGCATTTTAGACTGATTAGTTATGTCAAAACAGATACCAATTTTCAGCATACTTTATTAACAGACATGATATCATCTTTCTCTCTGAGAGGCTTGAAGCAAAGTTACCTAATGTGGGAAAAAAAAAAACCAAACAACAAAACAAAACAGACAAAAACTATGTGTGTCAAGGTTCATGAGATCCAGCAGCTTTCGCTAGACCGGAATATTATCCTATGACTCAGTAAACTCCCAAATAGTAGAATGTTAAATTACAGACTCATAGGAGCTTGGTAACTGCGGAAGCACATATGTAGCTTTCAAATTACCGAAAGAAGTTGAAATAGCTGCCATTATCTGAATTAGTTCTAAATTCAGAAGAAACTGTCCAATAAGCATTATTGAAGTACAGCTGTATTTGTATTTCTGTTTGATAAACTTATAAGGCTTTTTCATTTTATCTTTTTGTTTCTTTCAATTACTGGTGATCTTTGGACAATAATCTATCCTGAGGGAGACAACATACGACCATTATAATCAAAATAACCCAACTATAACCAGGCTATTGAAATTATCAGTCATCCACATTTTAGCTCAAAGCTTTCTTTTCTGCTCATGGGTATTGTATTCAGATTGATATACTTTTATTTTATTTTGCCTTTTCTTTACTCCTGCTACACATGGGTTCATGTTACAGATATCCTAGTCTAACATTATATTCCATAAAATACCTGAATACAGCTGAAGCATAGGGATAATTTTAGTTTCCACAAGACAGTGAACCAACTAATATCCCACTTGTGAACATGTGATATCTGCTATTAACGGGTTGCTTCATGATAACAACTTCTTCATTTTTCATGTAATTTCATTGCCTTTTCTCTAAATCTGTTTTTGTCTTGGTAACTGGATCTCATATTCTGGTTTTGTTTTTAAGCTTTACGTTCATGTAGAGTGCCTGCAAAAATGGGATGCTAAATAAATGAAAACATCACATAATAGCAAGAAGAAAAAAAAAGTAAGTGGTTTCTCAGAATGTTATCTATCTGCTTGCAAGACATTCTGGTCCAAGAAGTTTACGTAATAACATTACATTGCCTTGAGTTAAGGACCCACTTCCAGGACAGCATTTGTTCAACTTTTCTCTATGTGTTTGATCCCTCTTTGATCCTGTATTATCAAAACCTATATTACTAGCATTGTTTTGACAAGACCAAGTTCAATCAAGCTGCACATCAGCAGTGCATCTGTTATGTGTTTTGCTTTTTACAAAAAAAATATATTTGACATGACTACAGAGATTCTGGTACTTAAGTTTATCTATCTACATACCTAGCCTACAGGAAACACCTTCCACATTTTCTTTGGAAGCTGGTAAAACCCTTCAACTGTTGCTCTGAAAAAACAAGGTGTTGTTATATTTTAAATGGAAGATACAATGAAGTATGGTCTTTGTAACAAGCTGTCCATGGCTGAATACATGCTAAATGAACCACAGGAAGTCTGGTTCCAGGATATAATTGAATGACCCAATTTTCCATCTGTTATTAGGATATTGGGATCTTAACATATTATAATTAATATTGACATCTTTGGCATTAAAAATTGAATAGTATGAGCTTGGCTTTATTGTTCTGAATTCCAGAGACTTTGATTTTAACCAGGTTTATATATCTCACTTGTTAGGAAAAGGTTTTGAGAACTAGATCCTGAGCCTGGTGAGTTGAACACCCTATTAGTGGCACAAGTCAATTTTTAAAATGGATGCTGTCCCTTGTCATCCATTTTTCATAGCAACTCAATATGAAAGTGAGTGAATATACTATAATCATGACACTTATCTAACCCCTTGCCCAGCATAAATGAAATTAAGGGGAATATTTACAGAATATTTGGACTGGTAAGTTACAAGAAACGGTATGTGTTAATCCACACTTGCCCTTGTTCCTCAAGGCCCACTCAGGTATGACATGGTGGATTTTTTCATGAACTCTATGTATATCAATGCACTGACTGCTATATGAAGCCTACATTCTTGGCCTTCTAGGCAGAAGAGTATAATTTTCTGTCTCTTTCTAAAGTGACAAATGGCTTTGTGAACATAAGCAAGATAAACAAGTGCAGTGTAAGTTATTTATTTTAAAACATGCTAGAAGAAGCATCTAAAAATACAACTACATCATGAACATGTAAATAGTAATTAATCCATTGAAGAGTCAGTGTTAAGGCATTCACTGAAATTCAGTGTATTAAAAGGCAGGTAAGGTTGCCTATGTTTGGATGAAGCTTTTTTTTTAGCTTCTCATTAGCAATCTTTAATCCTATTTCTAAACTCATATCAATTTCTCTTTGAAGCTGTCTGATAACCAGCAAGGGGATGATAAGGGGTTTCATCATTTAATTCTCTTAAATTTACTTTTAAATTATCTCAATGACTTATAATTACAATTGACTCAATTTTTGTCTGCTAGCTTAATTACAAAATCCTTAAAGTGTGTCAGTTTCCCTAAAGATTTTCATATAACTAAATTATGGATAATTTTTGTTATAACTCTGAAACAATTGCAAAAAATATGGATTTTTTTTTTTCTTTAAGCTTTTGAAGATGTAAGCAATCTCCTTGTTTCATACTGGAAAGCCTTAGAAGAGCTTATGGACTAAATTTACTCATATATTTATACCTCAGTCTGTTGAAGATGCAGATATTTTCTTTGTGCTCCTAAATATTCGTAAACAAATTTTTTAGTTTAGCTTTCGTTGTACTTGTATTAGTTTCATTTAGTATATATATCTAGTGAGATCTTCATCACAGAATTTGATTCCAACATGCATTAATGTTGTCATCATTATGACCTCAAGAGATCGTTTTACAATTTACAGAATGGGATAAGAGACACAATGTAAAATGATTTGTCGATATTTAGATAGGTTTGGAGTGAAATTAGCAGCCTATTAAATCCTTAATCAGGGTGGATTGTCATTACATAGCCAGTTGAATACAGAATAAATTCAGATTGCTTCCAAAAGAAGAGATTCTGTTCCTACTACATTTTTTAGTCTTTAACCACATTTTCTCCTTTGGGACAGCATAAACCTTTGAGTTTTCTGTTTGGGTTTTGTTTTTTATTTGTTTGTTGTTTTGTTCTGTTGTTCTTAGGGTGAGACCTCTTTTTTGGTGGGCATATAGTGAGAAGGATCTCTGCTCCTGCAGAAAACTTACTGAGAATGTAAAAGAGGCAAGGAATATGAGTTTTTGAATCATGAGAACTCTTAAACAAACAATGTATTGTCACAATTATAACAATTTAAGAAGGACAGCAATTTAGTATCCCCGTATCCTTTTAGAATCATGGAATCATAGAATATTACAGTTGGAAAGGACCTCAAGATCATCTAGTTCCAACCCCACTGCCATGGGTAGGGACAACTCACACTAAGCCATGTCACCCAAGGTTCTGTCCAACCTGGCCTTGAACACCACAAGGAACGGAAAATTCGCAACCTCACTTGGCAGCCCATTCCATTGCCTCACCACCCTAACAGGAAAGAATTTCTTCCTCACATCCAATCTAAACTTCCCATGTTTAAGTTTTTACCCATTACCCCTTGCCCTGTCACTACAGTCCCTAATGAAGAGGCCCTCCCCAGCATCTCTATAGCCCCACTTCAGATACTGGAAGGCTGCTATGAAGTCTCCACCCAGCCTTCTCTTCCAGGCTGAACAGCTCATGTTCATTCTATCATTGACCAACATCCCCAAGTCCTTCTCTGCAGGGCTGCTATGAATCTTCTCTTTGCCCAACCTGTAGCTGTGTCTGGGATTGCTCCGACCCAGGTGTAGGACCTTGCACTTGCCACGGTTAATCTTCATAAGGTTGGCATCAGCCCACCTCACAAGTGTGTTAAGGTTCCTCTGGATGGCATTCCATCCCTCGAGCATACCAACCAAATCACATAGCTTGGTGTCACTGACAAAGTTGCTGAGAGCACACTCAATCCCATTGTCCATGTCAGTGACAAAGACGTTAAACAAGATCGGTCCCAACACCGACCCCTGAGGGCCACCACTCATTACTGGTCTCCAGCCAGACATTGAGTCATTGACCACAACTCTTTCCATGCGGCCATCCAACCAGTTCTTTATCCACCAAGTTGTCCACCTATCAAATTGATGTCAGTCTAATTTCAGAGACAAGGATGTCATGTGGGACAGTGTTGAATGTTTTGCAGAAGTCCAGGCAGATGATATTAACTGCTCTACCCCTGTCCATCAGTTCCGTAGCCCAGTCAGGCAGGATTTCCCATTAGTTGAGCCATGCTGGCTGTCACCAAGCACCTCATTGGTTTTCACGTGCCTTAGCATGCCTTCCAGGACAATCTGCTCCAAGATTTGGCACGCGCAGAGGTGAGACTGACTGCTCTGTAATTCCCTGGCTCATCCTTTTTCCCCTTCTTGAAAATAGGGGTTATATTTCCCTTTTTCCAGTCATCGGAAAATTCACCTGACTGCATGATTTTTCAAATATGATGGCCCGTGGCTTAGCAGCTTCATTCGCCAGGTCCTTCAGGACCCGTGAATGGATTTCATCAGGTCCCATAGACTTGTGTCCGTTCAGTTTCTCTGAGATGCCCTCGAACCAGATCCTCTCCAACAGCGGGCCTAGGGTCTTCATTCTCACAGTCCTCTTATCTGCCTTCCATGACTTGAGTGGTATGATCAGAGCCTTTGACAGTGAAGACTGAGGAAAAGAAGTCATTTAGAACCTCAGCCTTCTCCAAATCCTGGGTGGCCAGATCTCCTGATAGCTTCTGGAGGGGTCTATGTTGTCCCTGGTCTGTCTTTTATTTGCTCCAGACCTATAGAATCCTTTCCTGTTATCCTTCACATCCTTAGACAAGTTTAATTTTAAGTAGGCCTCAGTTTTCCTAACCTGGTCCCTATCTTCCAAGACAACATCCCTGTATTCTTCCTAGGCTGCCTGTCTTTGCTTCCACTTTTTATAAGCCTTTTTTTTTTCCCCTCCAAATATCCTCAGCAGCTCCTTGTCCATCCAAGGAGGTCTCCTGACCCTCCTGCTGCACTTCCTTCTAGCTGGGACACAATACTCCTGAGCTTGTAGCAGGTGATCCTTGAATATCAACCAACAGTCTTGGGCCCCCCTGCCCTCGAGGGCTTATCCTATGGAACCTTACTAAGCAGGTTCCTGAAGAGGCAAAGTCTGCTCTCTTGTAGTCCAGGGCAGTGAGCATGCTACATGCACTTCTCACTCTCCTTCTCACTGATCTTGAATTCAGTCTCTGCAGCCAAGGGTGCCCTGGATCGTCGCATTTCCAAGGAGCCCTTCCGTTTTGGTGAGCATGAGTTCAAGCACGGCACCTCTCCTTGTCGGCTCGTCTTTTAATTGCAGAAGGAACTTGTCTTCCACGCAATCGAGGAACCTCCTGTATTGCTTGTGTCAGGCCATACCGTCCCTTCAACTGATATCAGGGTGGTTGAAGTAACCCATGAGGACAAGGGCCTGCGAGCTTGAGGCTATTCCTATCTTTCTGTAGAGTGCTTCATCTACAGAGTCCTCTTTATCAGGCGGTCTGTAACAGATCCCCAGAGTAATGTCCACCATAGCTGTTCTCCCTTTAACCCTGAACCACGAACTTTCTGTTGACTCATCACCTCTCCCCAGAGAGGGTTCCATACCCACTAGCCTATCCCTAACATAGCAACTCCTCCTCCTCTCCTGCAGGTCCTGTCTTTTCTAAAGAGCCTGTAACCTTCCATTTCAACTCTCCAGTCATAGGAGCCCTCCCACCATGTTTCCATGATGCCTATTATATCATACCCCCGTAGACATGCACACATCTCTAATTCTT
>JBCJKH010036752.1:0-10109 GCA_039877255.1 Loriculus beryllinus | reverse complement strand
TGAAGTTTTGTTTCCTCAATATCATAAACACTCAATGACTTTATATGATGTGCACACACCACTAAACTCAAGAAAATGTAGAACTTCACCCAGGTTAGTTATGGGTTTAAAGCTACAATGTATTAAAAAAGAAATAGCAAGGACCTGACACACAATGTGAAATCATCTTTCTTCGAATTTCCCATCTCTTTGAAATAAAGAAAAGGCATGGAAAAAGACAGATTGTCTGAATAGCATATAACACAATGAATGTAGTAGCCGAGGTTGTTCTAAGTTACATTCTCTGTGCGGATGAACAATAAGTGCTGATATTTACAGACTGCGACAGTGACTATGCCAAAAACCCCCCACTGCGTGCTTGTGTTTCTGCAACTTCCCTATCCAGGCTTGCAGCACTAACCTACCAACCACTCTGACTTTCCATGTACTTTTTCATAATATAAATGCAACAAGGTAACTAAAAAATGTTAATGTTTGAGCATTTTAGGTGTTGTTAGGGACAGTGAAAACTGTTGTTTTCTGTAACAAAGAGTTAATTAAAAAATTTTGTCTTGGGAGCTGCACATTTCCTCTCTCAGGATCAAGCATTGTGTCCAATGACCCAACTGGGAGGGCTGAGTTTTGCACCCGTGCCTGTAACTTTCAGTGAGACAGCAAAGGAAGGTAAATATAAAGGATATACTTGAACTTTTGCTGTAGCAGGAACAAGCCACATAGTGTGAGTTGTTTTATTCTTGACTTGAGTGTGGTTACTGACTGCAGGGATCACAAGGACTGCAACTAAGAATTTCCACTCACTGACCGCAAAGATGTTGCTGGACCCATGGAGTGGTGAGCTTGTATCTCAGTTTTCTTTCCTTCCTTATTTATTTTCTCTTTCTACTTGAGATCTTTTATAAGAATAAGAACCTGCCAAGAATTTTGTTCCTCCTGACACAGTTTTAAAGATGTTTACGATAGAATTAATTGTTTAAGTTTTCAACCCCTGAAGGACCTGTCATGTCCCCTGTGAGTTGCTCAGAATGTGGTAAAAGACCTGCTACCCTGGATCCGTTGCAGGGTACGGGACGCTCCCAAAATTAGTATGTTCCTGAGGTGTTTGCTAGCCAGAAAAGGGCTTTGTTCTCACTGCAACTCCAGTTCTGTTTTCTGGCACAAGAATAACTAAAGGAATCCTGTTATGCAGAAACACTGCCTAGGGTTATTTGAGTTCTGTGAACTTCCTGGTGATAGAGGTAGGAAAATCCCCATTTGTGGTCAGTCTGTGACCTGAGTTCTCATCTGTGAGCTCCCCAGTTAGAGGAGAAGTGACAGTGAGGAGGAAAAGGAAGGTCTATCTGAAAAGTCTCCCTTTTCCTATGATCAGAGCTCCTTAAAATAACTGCAGGCACTGTCTTGCAAACAAAGAGAAAATAAATCACCATTTCTATTTCATCTATTTAAAACCCGTGCTTTGAGATGCCATGAAAAATCACTGAAACAGAAAATGAAACAAAGTCTGAAACTTAGTATTGGAATTCAGCCTGTGATATATTTTAGGAGGTTCTACACATTATTCCAGTAAGAAAAAACATTCCAGGGACTGTACCATGTTAATTTGTCAGTACTGGAACAGAAAGCTGGCCCTGTTTGTAAGCTTAATACATAATTCTGACACAAAGTTATCTGTCACCTGTGCAAGAGCTTTTCTCTTCATACATAACAGAACTGAAGGTCCACGGACATCAGAAACACTGACTGAATATGGTCTTTGTGATTTTACACTAAATAAAATACATGTATTTTCCTACTAACCATCAGAAAAGAGAAAATCAAACCAAGGCTAATAATAAGGTATAATAAGGGCCAATACCGAAATATCCATATATGAGCTGTGCCATACTAAGTTGAAGAAATAAATTAGAAATTCTGTAAACAGGAATTGACTCCTACTGCACAGCATAAGGAGAAAAGGTAGCTGTGAAGACTATAAAAGCCATCTCTTTTAGTTTATAGCTAGGACTGAACTGAGACCTAAGGACACTGAATTTCTTCAGAAAAAAATCTGGAAGTATGAGGGAAATGATGGGTGAAATTGAACGATTTTGAATAATGAAGAGATATTTAGTGTTTGGAGATAAATTTCATAGACACAGAGATTATGCATGTCACCTACCAATAAATACAGTGAGTGGTGGGCATTATTCTGTTATTTATTTATTTTTTTTTAATAGCCAATGTAGATGAATGGAGAAATGAAAAAAAATGACCAGAATTAAGAAAGATGCATACAGTATATCAGAAAAAGCACAGGAAACTGTTAAGAAACTGGCTAATTGTGTCAGAAAAAGAGTAGCAGACAGGGCAAACATTGAACCAAACTTGAGATTTGAGTATTAGAATTGCCTTAGCTATATAGAATTCCTGTGGGTTTTTTATCTGGATATGAACACCCTAATGAATAAATCCTATTGTGTTGCAAAAAAAACATTGCAGTAGCCTGTGTTACACTTTTGAAGATTACTAGGACTTCAAATCAGAAGGATTTCACTCAGTTGATAAACACCTGATTTTGGTGCTTTCAAAACTGTTTGTAAAGCAGTATTATTTTACATCATGAACCACTCCAAAAGGTCATAGAAGTCCTGAATTTCCAGCACACAGACACAAGACTACTATTTTTTTCTTGTTCTTCCTCTTTTGTTTGACCAAAGAATCTCGATTTTTTTTTTTTTCCCTTTAAAGCTTCTTCTGAGTGAAAAGGGGATGAAACAGAAGAGGCTGAAGGGTGTTGCCTTCAAGTTGCATTATTTTCACTCTCTGGACTGTAGCATATTTAGGAGTTTAGGGTTTCTCTTCTTGTAGATCTTCAAATTGAAGATTTAGAAGCAGAATTAAGTAAGTTAGTGTTAAATTCAGATTTTTCATATGGAACGTTCACATTAAGTGCCAACAATCTGTTTTATGCGTCCGGTAGGAAATCACAGGCTTATGATCTCTTTGGTTCTTCCTCTGGGAGGTTCCAAACCCCTGCCATGGGAAGGGACACCTCACAATAAACCATGTCACCCAAGGCTCCATCTAACATGGCCATGAACGCTGCCCAGGATGGAGCATTCACAGTTTCCTTGGGCAACCCATTCCAGTGCCACCCCACCCTTACAGTAAAGAATTTCTTCTTACATCTGATCCAAACTTCCCTTGTTTAAGTTATAACCCATTACCCCTTGTCCTATCAATACAGTCCCTAATGAAGAGTCCCTCCTCAGAATCCCTATAAGCCCCCTTCAGATACTGGAAGGCTGCTATGAGGTCTGCCTGCAGCCTTCTCTTCTCCAGGCAAAACTGGCCCAACTTTCTCAGCCTGAAATGTTAGCATTTTTGAAATGCATTTATTTTCTTCAGCTCTGTTGCAACTTTCTTGATGTAGAATTGAAGACATGCACTAGAGCTATTCTGTATTTTCTAGGTAACTGGCATGTAACATAAACGCTTGTTTTGACACAGCTTTCTGATGGCTGGTGTTTATTGGACATAAATTCCTGTTTTTCAAAAAGTATGCCTTCTACTTACAACCATAAAGTTATCATTGTCACCTTCTGCAGCATTTAGGAGCTTCCTGAGTATGGTTTCCATTTTTTTTTTAAATTTTATATAGCCCATTAAAAAGTCAAATTAACTGTCTCGAGTTAAGAAAGAAAAAAAGGAAACATGGGAAACAATTGCTAAAAATACAAGCTTTGTTGAAATAAATGTTCATGAGCTATGAAATTCAGTGACAAATGAGGTGTTTGGATAAAATCATTAGGAGTAAAGAACGTACTTCTAGTCAACTTACTTCACCTTCTAATCCAGATGGATTTTATGTTTATTACATAAATTGTGTAACCTTTTCACACACAGATCAGTGCTAGATGGTTTACTGCTTTCCTATGTGATTTATTCCATTGTTAAATGACACTTCCTTTTTATAGGTACATCCAGATCTAAACCATATTTTGTGTTCTGAATAAGCTTGTTACTGTTTAAACCCCAAAGAATGGATAATTTTATTGTACTTCAATGCAAAAAATTAAGTTTGTCAATTTAGAAATATTTTGCTGAATAGTCAGCATGCCCAAACATGCTTGAGGTCAAAGAAAAGTGCTTTCACTAGCTTGTATACACCATTTGTATCGAAAGATCCTACTTCAGGACAGTCAAACCTATTATTAATTTATTCTTGCAACTGATATTTTTGGCATGTGATACCTTTTAGCTCCACCTACAGCAAAGTAATTTAAATTCATTTCTGACTATTGACATTTGTCATGGCTTAAGCCCAGTCAATAACTCAGAACCACGCAGTCGCTCGCTCACTCACTCCCGCTTTCTCCCCTCCCCCCTTACAACAGGACAAGGTGGAGAATTGAAAGAATATAAATCCCACAGCTTGAGATAAGAATAGTCCAATAACTAAAGTATAATGTGAAAGTACTAATACTACCACCACTAACAATGATAAGAGAGAGAACATAAAACTGGCAGAGTAGGAGAGACTGAAAAGTCCTTGATTGGGGTAAGTGCTACTTAGCAACAATTAAAACATCGATGTGTTATCAGCATTGTTCTCAGACTAAATCCAAAACACAGCACTGCAGCAGCTACTAAGGAGGAGAAAAAAATAACTGCTATAGCTGAACCAAGGATAACATTGTAGAAGAAAAGAATTTCTAAAAGAACAATAAAATGACTAAAAATACTTAGCCACTATTTCTGTTAGGTTCATTTAAGTATAAGGGAAATGTGACAAGTGTAAAAAAAAAAAATAAAATATCAAGCTCAGATCTTGGAGCACATAAAAAACACAGAAGTAGAACTCTCAGTAAAACTTTCTTCTTTTAAGAAAAAATATTCTGAAAATAACATTTACCAGCACTAAATATTGTTTCTCAAGAGAAACTAAGTGGATAAGACATTAGAGAAGATACAATTTAGATATTTTTACATCCATAAGTGGCTTTTTGCTTGTTTGTTTGTTTGGGGTTTTTACGGAAAAGAATAAAAAACAACCACCAAAACTAACCCAGCACAGTGTAAGGGTGGAAAGTGGAAACTCACCATGCAACAGTATCAAATCCAAATACAGACGTTCCCAGGCAATGATGTTGAATTTGAGAGCATTTTGGAACTACTGAATATAGAAGAAGTTGGATTATGAGTTAGATTAGGGAATTTGGAAAGACTGCTGTCCTCTTGAGAAGGTTGCTCATCCATATAATTCCAGAAGTTCAAATGTGCTTTCTCTGAATGTCCTGTCATGTGACACTGATAAATTTTGAGAAAGCAGAGAAAAAGAAAAATAAAACCTTCTGTTATTCAAACAAATGAAATAACATCATAGAAAGCAAACTCCAGATGAAATCTTCCAATGCATTTTTAATTAACAACAACAACAACAACAACAACAAAAAAAATCCAAAAATAATCAAGTGCCTATGTAGCTTAAATTGACTGTATCACTTCAGAAAAAATTCTGTGGAATTTGAGGGCTTAACAGAGACCCTCTAAAAGAAATGAAAACATTCACTTTGGCCCTAGATATGTTTTGGTTTCTAAATGCAGAATCTCAACAGATACATGTGAAAATGACCCTTATTATAAAAATATTAAAGAGGAATATTTCAGCCCTGGCAGTAAAGAATTAGAAAGATTATTTTATAAACACATATGCATGTGTTTTATTTCATATAAGTCTAATTCTTATTTTTAATATTAAATGTCTGTAAACATTTGAAGAAACAGTTCTATTTTTACTGTCTATATATGGCTTTTTAAGCATTAATATATGGAGATTGTACTAGCGGACGTAAATGAACAGCAGCAAAATCACAGTAAAAAATACAAGAGACAGTTTCAGAATTAGCTAATCCTTTAAATCATTTCCTCAGCTTAATCGAAGTTGTATCGAGTCCAGCAAGAAACACACTTTGGGACAAAATTTTATATATCCTTAACACCGCATGAAAAGATAAATTTACAGTAGTGATAAAGGGTTTAATATTCATGTCATACTGATAGGAATTCTCATGTTTTAAAGCATTTGAAAGCGTAGCCGCATTCTTACATGTATTTGTGGAACTGATTGCCACTGAAATAAGAGGATTTTGGATTTCAAGATTAGTAGATGTTGCCTTTAGAGGGAGATCCTCAGAAGTACATAGGCTTTTAGCTACTTTTTTTACTGATTTTGTTGATGATTGGGGTTTTTACTAGGTTTAGCCACCCATATATGCACACATCCCTATATAAACAACTGAATAACATATTGCCTAAATTACAAAAAGCTCTTTCTTTTGCTGTTGTTGTTATAGCCTTGAGAGCTTTCAAAATTATTCAGAATACCTGATGGTATTCTCACCTGATGGTAGAGTGGCAAACTAGTTACTGCTGGCCTACTTGTTTCTGTTCACTTTAGAGAAAAACGCAGACACCTACTTGTGCAAGGAACTATCATTCAACGGAATATACCATTTATTGGCATATTCTGTTTATATATACAATGTGTTTATTAGTAGTTGATTTTTAGAAATATACCGTGTAAAAACTAATAATAATTAGAAAAGTATTTCTGTGGAAAACTTAAATAGTGAAGGACAGTCTTAGTCTTTTCACTCATGTCCTAACTCAAAATTATTTATTCAGAATCAAATACACAAATAATTCACCAAGCTTAATGAGAGTACTTCTCAGTTTAAGAGAGAACTGAATGAAATTGTTACGTTAATTTGGTCAGTGTATCCAGTATAATTGTTATATACAGTGATTCCAGAATTATATGTGAGCTGACAAAATAAAATGCAAAATCTTCACTTTCCTTTGGGAAATGCAATAAGTGTTTAAACACTAATGTTTTTGCCATTTCATTAAATTTACTGAAAAGATTTAAAGAACTTAGAAAAATACTTATAAAGCAAGTGACAAGCTGGCATTGTATTTTTAAAGGAAAAATAATTGCTGAATTAAATTTTTCCTCACTATGGAAAGTTCAATAATAGCTCTTTTTCCTTTAATAAATGTGTGTATACATGGAAATAATATTAAAAAAACCCAAATTAAAAGTAGTAAATTATTAGATACTTGATCACTCTGAAATTGCACTGTAGTACACATTACATACCTATAATGAGACATGACTGATGGAAGATACCATTGCTGTGAGTTTAAAGGGAATATTTTGGTTTTGCTGTAGTTACCCATATAAATGATTGACCAGAGAAAATTCCCAAAATTATGCAGCATAATTCTGACTGGGATTAATGAGGCAGTAAAATATATACCAGTGGTAAATCCGAAGCAAGCAGTGAGATTTTGAAATTTGAAATATTGACTTCTATACCTAGCATTATCAGGATGGCATTGGCTCAAGTTTACACCAAATGTTGACAATATAGTTCATCCTTGATAAACATTTAGCCACCTTGAAATTAGACCTGCACCTTAGGTATTATGGAATTCTACATTGTCACAGCAGCCACTGCTCATTTCTTGAAGAAACATAACAGCTGTAGTTGAATTAGTAATTGATATTTTTAGATGCCACCTCTTCCCTTTTGAGTGTTTTTGCATCCTGTCCTGGGTTCAGCAGTAGCAGTCATTTTTCTCCTTCTTAGTAGCTGGTGCAATGCTGATTTTTGACTTTCGGCCTTGGAACAGTACTAATAACACTGATGCTTTTAGTTACTGCTCAAATGTTTATTCTGAAAAAGGACTTTGTGAGTCTCATGCTCCGCCAGGGAGGAGTGGAAGCCAGGAGGAAGCAGAGACAGGACACCTGACCCGAGCTAGCCAAAGCGGCATTCCATACCACAGCACATCATGCCCAGGATGTAACTGAGAGTTACCCAGAAGGGCTGGTTCACTGCTTGGTTGCAACGAGTGGTATTGTATTCTCTTCCCTTGTTATTGCCCTTATCATTATTATTATTGGTGCTAGCACCAGTGGTTTGTGTTATATTTTAGTTACTGGGCTGTTCTTATCTCAACCTGTGGGAGTTACATTCTTTCAAATCTGCTTCCATTCCCTCTGGGAGTGGGGGGAGGGGAGAGGGTGGGGGAACGAAGAAAGGGCAAGGTGAGAGGGGGTAGACTGCGTGGTTCGGATTTATGGCCTGGGCTTAAACCATGACACATTATTAAACCTCTAAATCAGCACAGAAATTACTGACTTGTTAAAAAAAACAAAGATAGTTTCAGTATTTATTGATCATACTGAATTTTAAAGATATGATTCTGAAGTCTCCTTTCATAAAAACTTTGCTTTTCACATAGATTATCAACCGTATCATCCAAGAATAAGCTACCACTTGCAGGTATCCAGACTCTGAAATACTCCCTGATTAATAACCACATAGAAGCTAAAGCTCTAATAAGAGCAAACAAGAGCAAGATGCCAGCTGGAAAAATACTTTACCAAAATATACTCCTAAACTCTGAGTCTCAAGTGCCATGTATTATCCTTTTTTTGTTAGAGTATATTTTCAGAGCACTCCATGCTACTTCACACCTGCCAAGATTCTGATAGATGTGACAATTTTTTTTGGCAAGCTTAAAACTCATATACATATATGAAACTTCTATATATGAAATATTTGTCTCCATGTAATTTAACTGCTAATTTGAAAAGCTACATGAACATAGATTATTTTTTTAATTAAAATTCTGCGTATTTTATTAAATACAAATTGATAGATTTCAGGAACTGATTAAATGGCTGATTTCAAAGAAAAACTAAAATAATCGAATCAAGTTAGCATTTTGAAGTATTTCATTCAGCTTAAAGCATGAAAAATAATCTAATAATAATGTAAATTTATGTTGAAACCTTGCAGAAGAATATAATTGTCAATAATGTTGAGTAAAAGTGTCAATGATTGCTGAATTGTTTATGATTAGACATTTTTAAATTAATTAGAAAATTTGTGTAAATATTACTGGATTAGGCTTGCATAGCCAGCCAGTGAAGTGTGTCCTTTTTCATTTGATTGGGTTTTATTTTGCTACATCTCCGAAACAGAAGCAAAAATATTTTTTTCTGATAAGAAAGCATAAATTCCCATTTTCTTGTCAAATAAATACAGAAGGCCATCCTCCCTATTCAAAGGAGGATCTTTGTGAAGATCCACATAAGAAGCCTTATTCAGCAACTTAATGATTAAAATTTTTTTTGTTTTTAAATCCTGTGTAAGTGCACAGAAGTCAGTCTGACTTTTCCCATAATTATAAAAGCACTTTGATGAATAAGTTTAAATATGTCATCGAAATTAAACAAATGTTTTATTGAAGACAGGCTTCTCCATTGAAAATGGAGAAAATATTCAGAATTCGCTGAATGTTATGAAGCAGGAAGTTTTTGAAAGAACTGACAGCAAAAATATGGAATCCTTTGAACATTTACCTCTATCAAAGAATACAGGACATTCGCATGGGGTTTTTCTCCCTTATTGTCCATTTCCACTTGTCTATCCTGTCTGTCGCTAGTAATACCAGACATGTTAACACCTCTATTTTATATATGCAGTTGAGGTAATAACATAATTTTTCATTCATCATCTGTGTCTTGCTATAGAGCAAAATAAATCTTTTTGAAACTACTATAAAATAAAATCTGCCACTCTGTGCTTGTTAATATTCTAAAGCAAGATATGTTTCAAACAGCCAGAATAAACTCTAGTGTCAAATACATGTTGAAAATGTTAACTCAGAAGCTTATAATACTGAAAACATTCTAGGTGTGACTGTCTATAGAATGTATCTGTCATGGACAGTAAAAAAAGATATGGAAATGTGTAATTTGGAAAACAACAAAAGTTTCCAAGATGAAGGCTTCAGACAAAGAGATGTGAACATTATGGATGTCATGGTTTAAGCCCAGCAAGTAACTCAGAACCACGCAGTCGCTCTCTCTCTCCCCCTATTCTTCCTCCCCACACTATTGGAGGGATAGGAAGAAGAGTTGAAAAAATGTAACTACCATGGGTTGAGATAAGAACAATCCACCAACTAAGGCATAATACAAAACCACTACTGCTACCACCAATAATAATAATGATAAGGGAAATAACAAGGGAAGAGAATACAACTGCTCACCA
>JBCJKH010036750.1:48025-61389 GCA_039877255.1 Loriculus beryllinus | reverse complement strand
GGGGCGGGGCGGGCGGTGCCGGGCGCGGAGCAGTCGCGCCGCGGAGCGCTCGAGGAGCGGCACCGAGCGGGTGTTCCTCGTCCATGTGTGGGAATAATGGTTACCGAGGCGTGAGCCGCAGCGAGAGCGAGACACCCGCCGCCGGGGGAAGCCCCTGCATGGGGCCGGGCTGGGGCTGCCTGCGGGGCTGAGCTTTCCCCCTCTCCCTCGTCGGATGCCGGCCGGAGCCGCCTGGGTCGCTTCTTTTGCTGGTTTCTTTTTTATTCTTTTTTCTTCTTCTTTTTCCCCCTCCTTTTTTTTCCCCCCTTCTTTTTTTTTTTTTTTTTTGGTGTTTCCGTGGGCTTTTCGCCCCCCCCCCCGCCCCGCTTGTTTTCGGCCCCGCCGCGGCCCCGCGGGTGATGGACCCGTAGCGCGGTCAGCGCGGCTCCTCCGGGGCTGACCAGGCGGCGGGGACACGACCCGCCGGGCGCGAACTTCTGGTCCTGGGTTCGTCCGGCCGGGGGGGAAGAAAAGAACAGGGGGGAAGAAAAGAAGGGGATAAAGAGAGGTGAAGAGACGCGCTGCCTGCACGCCGCGGAGGAGCGAAGGAGCAGCAGCGAGCGGCGGAGGACTGCGGCGGGGGCCGGCGGGACCCCCGGGGCACCTCCGGGCCGGCTGCCGCGTTGTGCCGCTGCGGGGGGGCCCCGAGCGGCTCCGCTCCTCGCCGCGCCCGCGGGGGCCGCCCGGTCTCGCCCCGTGGATCGTCCCGCGGGGGCCCGGCTCGCCGGAGGGGCTCGCCATGGTCTGCGCGCCGCGGGGTAAGTACCGGCGGGGCGGGTGGGATCCCCGCGTTGTTTCTTCCATACGCGGAGCCCCGCTGCGCTGCGGGGCAGCGCTTTTCTGCCGGGCTGTGGGAGCCGGGGAGCTGGGCGGATTCGCGGGCAGAGGAGAAGGAAATCGCCGCGCTTTCCGCCGGTGCGATCGCTGGGTGCGTGCGGGGCTTTTTGTCTGTTTCTTTTTCTTGTGCTTTTTTCGGTGTAGCCGACGAGGTGGTTTGGTTTTTCCGGCCGCGCCGTTTGCTCGCTGCCCCCCCTCCCCTGCCCAGCCCCGGCTGCTTTCGGGGCCGGTACATGTCCCTTTCTGACGGGGTGGGGGATGTTGGGGTGCGGCGGGGCGAAGCGCGGAGAGACAGAAACCGGTCGTTACTCGTTGCCGGAGGCGAACCGAGGAGCTCTGCGTACTGAATTATGGAGAGGGATAGTTCTTGGGGGGAGACTGGGTGTGTTTGAATTAAATAACATAATAAAACAGAGCCGCAGCAGCGGGGAGCTGCCGGGATGCGCTGCGCTCCCAAGCTGCTTTTTTTTTTTCACCCCATTTCGCACATTCCTCCAGTGAGACCGCATCCCGCTTGCCGCCCCCACTTCCAGGAGGGGATACACAGGCAAAACTAATAGCGATTGAACAGCTTCCTCCGTCAGGGGACCGAGAGCGGGGACAGGGCGAGACCCCCCACCCCCCTCCGGTACTCAGGTGCCCCCGAGCCGTGTGGACCCGGTTCCGCCCCCCCGGTGACCACCGCCCGTTAGTGCTCCTGTTCGGCAGAACGCGGCGATTCGGCTCCTTGGGGTGCTCTCTGGGCAGGCGGAGCTGTACCGGGGCTGCCGGGCGAGGACAGCGTTGGGTCCGGCATTGCTGGCGATCAAAACCGGTGACAAACTCCCAGGTCTGTAGCCGGCGATTTAACCCCTTCGGAGCCGGCCCGAGCACGTTCTGCGCACAAAGAAATAACAACTCTTAACATGGTTTTCGTGCGTTATTTTCTCCGTGTGTCTTTTGGCCCGAGAGCTGCCCCGTCCTCCTCCCAGCCTGGCAGACGGTGCTGGAGGCGCTGCTGCTGTGCCCCTCTGCCCAGCTCCAGAGAGAAATTAATCAAATTAAGAAACTAAACCTTGTGTGTTTAAAGTGACAAATCTGAAAGGGGAAAGGGGGTATGAAGACACATTTCCAGATCACTGGTTAGCTAAAGACGGTTTGGAGGAAGAGCTCAGGAATAAGGCGAAGGCAGAGGGAAGGCAAGAGGGACCTTTTTAAATGGCAAAGGCTTCTATGTCTCTCTGGAATTTAAACCGGTTTTTAGGCTTGTAAAATCTTCTTGAAGTTGCGCATTTATCTCGGGAGGCTGCTCGCGAGCTAATCTTCTCAAGGCATGTCCTGATTTTTTTGTAACACTACAGTATCTGAGGTCCTTTTAACCTAATTCTGTAACAAAGATAATTTCTTGTTATGTAAGTTACTGTTCTGAATGATTGCTTTGGGTCTTGGAGATCGTCCTTACCCGCTCTCCCCTGCGCCGCCGAAACTGGAATTATTTACTTCGTTATTGATTCTTGACAGAAAGCCTCGCTCAGCTGGGAAAGGCTGCTGAGGTATTACAGGAAAACAGTCTCCCCATTCTTCTTTCTAGAGAGTTAAATCTCTGGTCATCCCTGATCAGAGGTTTATGTTTATGTATAAATCCGATTTTCCCCACATACAGACTTACAAGGGCGAGCTGCTTGATTCATACACACAGCATTAACTTCCTACAAGTGGCAGACTTGTAAAGCTCTTCAAGAATTTTCTTCTTTGCTGAACACGGTTCCCTCAAACTGCCCTGTGCTAAAGCCAAAAGGCACTAGCTCGAGCTGCCGGATCCTCTTTTCCAGAGGAGATTAATGGTACAAAACAAGCAGGCAGCGTTTTATGTAGCTGGATACTGAGTTTGTGCTGGTACAGAGTGTTTTTAAATTGGAAGGTGGGTTATTCTGAGTGAAACCTAAAGCCTTGTTTATCGGAGAGTGGCACTCTGTTCTCATAAATAAATGTAGGAGCAAAATACATCCTGGTATTACTCTGTCAGGACACACAGTCATGTTGGACGCTGTGGCCTGGGCTGGCTGAATCGAATACTAGTGTCACAAGTAGCTCTTGCCTTTCTAAGTTAAAGAAGGGATTGGAGTGTGCTTCAAATTCCAGTGATAAACTACAGCTATTTAGCAGTAGTTGGTATTTATTTTGCAAGAATGATGCAATGTAAAGTGTTAACTTTTGGTAAGGGGTGCAGATACCAGTGTTTGCTGTTGTTGGTTTTTAAACTAGGAGCTGTTAAGATGTGTAGTGGTGAGATGTTGGCAAAAGTGGCAGTGAAGAGGGCTGCATTCTTCAGTAAGCCCCTGTGCTGCACTGTTTGGGAAGGCACAGATGTGTATGTCATTTTCTGCCTTAAATCTTTTATTTCTTTTTACCTTGGCTCCCAGCATCCTTGTGTCAAGTGACCCATAATAGCTAGGGATTGTACCGTCTGGGTACATTTGAATATGAAGCAGTCTTTTGAAGGCCATTGTGGAAGATGTAGGCAAGTCAAATTATTTGTATCATTGGAATAGGAAATGTAACCTGGTTAATTTTAATGACTTGATGAATTTGCAAGATCTGAAGTCGGGCAGGTATAAGAATGCGTTTGCTCCTCGCTTAATAGCATGGTTGAGCAAAGATTGGCGTTCTGCATCAGAAATGGAAATCTTAGGGGTTCTTGCAGCCTTTTATTCTTCTGAATAAGATGGAAATTCTGCACTAGGTAAAGAAACATATGGTTTTACCAGAAATTATTTCCTACACTGATCAATTACCAGGAGATGTAATGAGAAATGTACTCCTTGGGGAAAGGAAGGAGGGATTGCCATTACATAATATCCCCTGGGAGAATTTCTGTATCGCGTAATGAGGTTGGTGATGGAGCATTTGGAAAAAATGCCTATGGATAGGAATTTGGTCTTCATATTTCCATAAGGAAAACATATTACTGAAAAAATAGGCTTGTTAAAAGTAGTACTGATATGTTAGTAGGTGGGTGCTTTGCCTTTACACACATTTCTTTTGTTCTCATAACTACTATGTAAGAGGTTAGGTAACCATAAGATTAAAACGTTTGCAAAATGAGAGATGCTTGTGAATAGTTCCCTTACTTATTTAACACCAAGGGTAAACCATTAAGGACTTATGTTCTGTTCTAGGCTGCATTCAGTTATTTCTGTTTCTGTATTGAAAATAAGTCCTAAGGACAAGAAAATCTCTAGTCTTAATGGTGTAAACACAAACGACCTTATCCCCATGTTGGTGCAAATAAAATACGTAGGAATGCATATATGTGATACTGTGGATTCAGTAAAACTTGATAGCCGGATACATGTTTTCTGAGTCCTTGCAATATCCAAAAGATTGCCTAGGAGCTGACTGTCAGGTGGAGAAGAAAGCACCTTAAAACGACTTAAATGCAGCCTTAACTTCTTTAGTAGCAGTTGCTTTAAACAGGAAAATAATTCATCCCCACACACCTGCCCTTCACCACGTTTCACACTCGGAGCCCATCGGTGAGCACGGAGCTGCTCAGGCACAGAGGTGTTAAAACCAACAGAGGAAAAGGTGAACAGCCTTAACACCTCTGTCACTGCTGGGGAATTTGCCTAATTGGAGCTGCTCCTTTAAAACCCTCGTGCTGGTGACTCGGGTAATTCTTGTCCAGCCTTTGTCCCCAGAGTTAGGGACGCGCGGGTTTCTCTGAACTTGGCCCTGGGGCAGGTTCCAGCAGCCGAGGTGGTGCAGGGACCCCAGAGGGAGACTGTGGAGGGGGAGGCGGGTCTGCCCCCCTGTCCCTTCCTGAGGAAGTTGGAGGTGCAGTGGCTATGCTCAAGTCCTGGCCTTGATTTCAGTGTTTCATTGATAATTATTTCATAGTATTCCGTGTGCCACCTCGTGGCTGCGGGCGCACATTGCAGCCCGGAGGGGTGCCTGGGCCCCGTTTGGGGGAGTCTTGGTGGGTTTGCTTTGTGTCAGTTATCTGTTCTGGTTCACCTAACAGTGACTCAGTTGGAAATGCAAACCAGAGCGGTGGCCGCTCGCTGCTGACCACTGAGTGGCTTTCAAAGTTTGTGGTAGGGTTTGGCTTTCCAAAAAGGTGGAAAATGGTGCTGGCGGTGGAATCAGTGATGTTTCTGTGCCCTATAGAAATGGTTGCCATTAAGAGAAATGAAAACTGTGACTGATACTGGTGAAAGGGCTTGACTGTAGATGGTGACACCAGGGTGGTCATCTTCCCTGCTGCCCCAGCCCCTTACCCTGCCAGAGTTTTACAAGCAGCGATCCCTGCATTAACCACCTCACAGGTGGGATTTAGCATGAGAGCATCTCTTAAGGTACCTAATGCCATTTCAAACTGTAAGAATGGCAACCTGTGATTGCTGATTCTTCTAAACTTAAACTAGGATAGAGCTCTTGACATGGATGTAGAAAAATAGGCTCTCCAGAACATCCATCTGTACCTTATATGGCTGCATTGGAGGGGTGAATGATCAAAAAAAGTGTATTCTTTAATACTATAAAAATAAACCTTGCTTTCTGGTGGGTGGTAGGAGAAGTGTTAGAGTTTACGTGAGGGCAGCATTTCAAGGTGGCTGTTTGTGCTGTTAGCAAAGATATTTCTAGCTTGCTTACAAAATGAGATTTTTTAGAAATACTTTTAATTTTGAAAGCACCCAGCCTGGCTTCTTGTGGAAAAAACGTTGCCATGGAAGATAGCTACAGGCTTTTTAATACTGAGTCAAGGCAAACTGGGTACGTTGTTTGCAATAATGTTGTTGTCAGGGGTAAAAAACATCTGTACGTGGATGCTGTTTCTGCAGTAACTGCTGTACCAAAGAGGAATCGGGGACATAATGGGTATACGTTTGGGGGATTTTTTTCCCATGGATTAATCAACAGTAGAAAGCCTTTTGGCTGTTAAGATACCTGCAAGTAGATCCTTACTCCAGAACTCTAGGTTATAAAGTTATAGTCTGCCTTCAAAATGGTTGGAAATCGTCATAAATATCGCCTTACCACATACCTCCTATCTCCCTGGATGATTGGCTCTCTAGCAAAGCCTTCCGTAGAGGGTGTACTGTAATCCTTTTACGTTACTACTTCAGTGCAGATTACACAGCAAGAAATAATTAGGAGATTAATTTTCACCTGTCACTGCCAATAATAGATAACCTTGATACAGTGACAGGGCGAGGAATTTGGGGAGCGGAGAAGCTGTTAACCCTGTCGTGATTGCTGCAGGGACCAGCCAGAAAATGGTTGCCACAACATGACCTCCCTGCTCGCTGTCAGCGAGGGGAGAGACGCGTTCATTCTCCTCCTTCCCCATCTCCCGCGGATGCCGTGCCCCTTCCCGCAGCCTGCGCTGTGGAATCCGCTCTGTGCCGCAGTGGTGCCACACGTGCCTCCTGCTAATCAGCCCCGAGCAGGCGTCAGAGACCTTTGTAGCCTTGTCTTTTAATTCCAGTGCAGTTCTGTTGCGTTTCATGCTTTCCATTCCCAACCTGACTGGTGTTCCTAGTCTGCGAGGGAAGGGAGCAAACTAATGAAGATGGCTTCATTAGGCAGAGCGCGGTTTAGCCCTTGCTTCTCTCCAGCAAATGCAGCTGAAAAAACATCCCACAAGTAACTGTGCTTTTGGTCTTCAGAGAGGGCAAAGCCGAGGTGCTTCTGCTCCCTTTCAAAAGTAATTACTGGCTTGCATCAGGTGAGCCTAAAACCATAGCTTGTGCCCTAAGACAGGGAAGAAAGCCCCCACCCTTCCCCCTCCACTTCTCTTGTAGTTCTTGCTTTTGTGCCTAAGTTGAAGTCTACTATCTGTTGAAAACCTAATAGGAAACCAGCCTACAGAAAATGCCATTATTCGTATCATCGTGAGCTCATTTATTTTATCTGCAATAGTAATGATAAGACAGACTGCTTGGCAATGCTGATAAGCTGAGAAATATCTCAGAGCTATTTGTAAAAGTTAAAGCAGATCTTGGTACTGAGAGATAGGGAAAGTGATGAGCCTTTGGGCAATCTGCAGAGCTGAAAGCTAATAAAGATTTTAATAGGAAGGCCTCATTAGGATTAGGGAGAAGATCTATTATCTGGGATTTACACAACACAAACACTGGGGCAACTTTAATTTTTGCTGCTTTGTTCACTAAATAGTACTGCTGAATGTGAAGCCTTTTAGCTCTGATCTGGATCTCTTCGTACTTTCAAGGAGGCATCACCGCTGTCGGCTGAGGAAACATGGAAGGGCAGTTTGTGTGGGAAGGCGTTTGCCACACGTGAGAAGTGCCAGACCCCATCGTGTTCAGGGGCCAGGCACTTTCTGGAGGTGCAGAAATATAACTTTGCAGGTGCCTGGGCGGGAGGGTTCTCAGTAGCATCATCTTTCCTGTTGTGAATGGCATTTCTAATCTTTTGGCCTTGCAGAGCATCTTAGAAAGAAATTAACATATTGCTGTTGTGCTGGTTCTCTTGATGGTGAGACTGAAATAGTATTCCTGAACAGCTTGTCTGCCCATTCAGCCTCATGGGGTGCTGCTAACTCCCAGTTCCACAGTGGTGGCTTTTTTGTTAGTTGTGATACCCACACGGATAAGACTGTTTTGGCAGAGGAGCTGTCTGCAGTGCCACTGGAGCTGGTATGGTAGGAGTATGTGCCATGGGTGAGCTGATCAAATGGCTTGGTAGTTAAACAACAGGACTGAGTTAGCACTGTGTGCTTTCTTGTGCCTGTGATGTACAGGACATTCGCTTTCTGAGGACCTTCAGTGTGTGCCAGCACCTATCTCTTGGGCTTAGTGGCTTTATTCCTTATGTTCAACAAGGTATGTAAGGTGCATGTAAGCTGCTGGAAAAGCATTAGCTTGTCCAGGGCTTACAGATGTATTTAATATTTTTTGCAAGGACCATCCAAACTTTTTTTTTGTGGTTGAACTGAATTGGGAAGCAGGAGAAGCCATGCTGGAACATTTTTTGGTTTGCTTTTGAGGACCAAGTGTGTTGTAACCTGATTCTGCTAACCTGCAGTTTAAACCACTTTTACACACAGCCGATGAGATCTAGTTGAACCTTTAATGCAGATGAAGGGGTTTGGTGGGTGATACCTATGCTGGCTGTGAAAACCAAGTGTGTGACAACATGTGTGTTTGGGAGCTGTCTGGTTTCTTCCTTGTGTGGAGCACTGATGAGTACAGGAGTCACAGCTTCTCCCTGTTCTCATGACACAGACCAACTCCTCTCCTGTTGGATCAGATAACCCTAGTTGTAACTACAGTAAGCATTGCTTCCATAAAAAAGTAGTGTTTGGAAACCATGGTCTTGTATTTTCAATTACCTTTAATGTGACGTAGCAGCCAAAAACCAAAAGGGAGCTCAGCACCATGAGCCACAAGGAAGTTTATTCCAGACAATAGTTTGGGTTCTGCTGGTTTAAACTGTTGGTTTCCTAGAGCCTGCAGTAGACAGGGTAATGATAGATTTAACTCCAAGTATTTCATCTTCCATGTGCTTAAGGTACTTGCTTTGTGGAGACAGATGGGCAGGCTGGCTGCACCCACTGCTTGGGACATAAAACACATTCCTCCAAGCAGGCTGGTGTCAGTTCATTGCAGCTTGTTGGTAACAGCTCACAGTTTACGTCAGCAAACCAGGGTGGCCTCCTAAAAAACTAGCACTGTTTGCACGTAACATGTTGCTCCAGCAAGGCTGCCGTTTGAGAAGTTTCTAATACTTATGTTTGATATGAATGAAACTTTTTGTTTTGTCTGTAGACCGCAACGGAACTGGAGCTGACTCGTATCAGGAGTGCCTTGATAACAAGCAAGGTATGAGATCAAGTCTCTCCAACATGGGCACTTGGGACTGATTTAGCTTTATTTCTTGCAGCTGAATTGGTTGCTGTCTCTGTGTCTCTCGCTTTGTCTCCCCTTTTTACTTTCTTTTTTTCCCCCTCCACTGTCTCCAAGCCAGTTCACTGTTAACAGCTCCATGTCAGCTATCCTGTTAGCTCAGGGTCTCATTATACATTTGTGATAAGGCTTCTCATTTTTAGCACCCCAAACCCTCTGTTATTAAGGGAGGAAGTGGGAAGGTTGTAAAACAAAAGTAGCACGTGCTCTTGCTTGCAGCTATCTTCTTTCTTGAGCTTTAGTTGCACAGCCAAGTAGAAAAACATATTAAAGGAAAAGTTGAGTTCAGGGAAGGCACGTGCTAGGCTGGGTTACCTTAATGCCAGACATGCTGTGAGGATTTGTGTGCTGTGCTGGCATGCTGGCCCAAACTTGTCCAGTCTGCTGTCTTCTGTGGCAAAGTTGGTAAGAGCTGGAAAAGTCCCTTGTGACTTACAAGGGAGTGATGATGGTGAAGGAGGGACCTGTTATCCTTTCACTGTAAACATGGAAAGAAGAAGAGTCAGTAGAAATGAAAATTGTAGAAGTATCTGAAACACGACCCAAAGGCAAGGTTATTGATTTTGTACTTAGAGAAAGGGTTGGTGTATTATGTTCTCTTCAGATGTCCTCTCTCAGAGCTGCGATCAGAAGTGCTACTCCATCACTGTAGCTGTGAAGTGAGTGTTGAACCTTCTGGTAATCAGGGAGAACAAGCACCCTTCATTCCAGAATTTCATTCACTATAAACTACAGCAGAGAGAGAAGAGGAAATACTTATCCTGACCAGGTTATAGGCATCAGTTACATGTCAGTTTTTACCCTGCTGTTGACCCAGATCTGTAACAGGAGTTAAAAGGATCATTTGCTAAAATTTTGACTCTTCTTGCACAATTTAGTGAAGTAGTACCAAGAAACACAAAAAAAAAAAAACCTGTCCCAATTTTTGGTGCTTTGTTGGGTTTAATTTTCCACTGGTGTCTTCGCTTTCAGTATCCATCAATCAGTGTTATATGTGCTTCAAGTCAAACTGCCGTGAAGTGCATCCCCCTGCTGTCGTTGGGTTTTGGGGAGGGTTGCTTGGGAGGGGGGTGGTTGTTTCTTGTGTTTGGTTTTGCTTTCCTGCTCTCAGAAAACCCCAAAAGGTTTATTGTCTCTCTGGTGACCTTTCTGCTCATCCTTTTTCACTATTTCCCTCTGTTGATTGTGGTAAATACCTAATCATTGCTAAGCTTTTATTTCAGAAGTTACAACTGGAAGACTAATGTGGAAGACCTGTAATCAATAATGGCTTTTATTATTAGATTAAGCTTAAAAGTCTTCTAGACCAGTGTAATTCAAGATGCTCCTTTGATAGATAGTTTGTTCTTGGGGAGAACATTTTTTTCCAGTAACGTTTTTCTGGTTGTTGGGAGGAGGAGAGGGTGTTGTTGCATTCGACATTTTGTAGAAAGCAGCTGAGTTTCAGGTTTAAAAACACTTGAGTATTCCCACTTTTTGAAACCAATTGAGTCCCTTGGATGCACCAGTTACCCTGGTTTATCTGGCAGGTGGTATTAAAGGGCATTATATCCATCACTTTCATTTGTCTGTCAGAACCCCAGATATATCCTATAGTGTGTTTTGTTGATGGGTTTCTTCTACTTCATTGTTAACATGTGAACAAGCTGTATCACTGTAAGTGCTTTCAATCCAGTCTGAATTGGATCTGGTTTGGGTAATTTACCATGTCCGTGCTATGTGTTAAAGCAACAACCTTTAAGAACACAGAGGTTTAAAGGTGAAAGTATACACAGTAACTTGTAGTCAGTCTCTTACTGTCCAATCCACCTTACATTTTGTGAGTGTGCAGCAGAGCTGAACCCACCATTTGCAGCAATTTACAGAATGTAAAGTACACAGCTGCCAGTGGACCCATTTTTCTGGTTGCTTTCGGTTATGTTCAAAACAAACCACCACCAACAGCTGGAAGTAGCAGTGGCTCTTTAAAAGTGTTAAATCTTCGAGCTATGTGAAATGCAATTGCCATGGCTTCTTTTTATAACAGCATGCTTGTCTCCTAGAAATTATGTTATAATGAGGTTTGGTTTATATATTTTACCCCTTTCCTCATTAAAGTGCTATCTCTCGGAAGAAGCGCTTTGTGTCTTGAAATACTGTGCGGTTAAAATGAAGGCAGGTTTATAAGGATTTAATGTACTTAGGAGCCAAGGTTTTGCAGCTTTATGGCAAAGATGTTTTAACAAAGGGCTTTATGGTAAGGGTGTGCTGTATTTTAGTCAAGCAGTTGCTTAAGGGAAGATTTTCAGTGTGAGCACGTCATGGCAGCAAGGAGAAAATCAGAGGGAAACAGGCCTCTGAGATCCAGTCACCGTCTTGGCTGATGTTAAGTCTTAATTCTTTGCAGTTTCAAGCCCTGAATCTTTTTTTACCTTTTGGCTCAAGGAAGACAAAGTCTTGTGCCATGTCATGCAACAACACGAGCAGGTCATGTAGGTTTCTCATTATAGTGCTCAAAGGCAGGGTGCAGGAGAGCGTGCCCAGGACAGATGGCATCTGAATCCTTGAAGATTCACATCTTCTCAGGCTAGAGCTTGATTTTTTCAACCTTTTATCTCCAATAGTCATTATTAAATTCATACCTTAAAAGCAGACTTTTTGAGGGTTGGGATTTGGAAGTGAAGAAGGCAGCAGTTCTGAGCAATTGGCCATCCACTGCAGCAGAAGACGTGTCCTGGATCTGCCTGTTTCTCCGGGATACAGTTAATACCCCATGGCTTCCTGAGAGCCAGGGGGTTCTGCCATGGAAAACAGGTATAAAATTACAACCAGACACAGTTGTTGCTGGAGCTTCTCAATAGGAACTCACTGTTAAAAATAAAACAATTCTGGTTTAAAGGTTAGGCAATGAAAAGCACTCAGCTAGGGCTTTGGTGGCAGCCAGGAGACACAACCTCGCATCCTTGAAATAATGTGTAGAGAGGTGGTCTTGGAAACCGATTCCATGTGTTTCATGTTATCATTTGCAGCACCTTCTCTCATCCATAGAAAATTGTGGTTTACTTCAGTGGTCTTCTCTGTCCCCATGCATGTAATGGGTATTTTGCCCTACTGGCTGCTAGCTTCCCAAGCAGGTTCCTTCTGGAAGAACCCAACACCTTTCCCTTTTCCATCTTTCTCTTTCTTGCTGAATATCATGGTTCTGTGTTACTTTTCCACAGATGAATTAGTTTCTGTTTTCCCAGGAGGAACAGGGTTTCATCTTTCTGATGGCACTATTGACTGCCTAGGACTCTTCATAATTCTTCTGTGGTGTTTTACACCACGTCCTAAATTCAGTACTGCTTATTGATTTTGTTAGCTCACCTCTGCAGGGAGGATAGATGTGATTTGGAGCAGTGTTTGAGGGCAAGAACAGAGGGTAGTTTATCTTGACAGTGATCAAAATCTGGCTGCAGTCGAGATGATAGCAGTGCCTCTGTCATGGGTTTATGGAGGACCTTGGGTTTTGTGCTGAGTGGATCTTGGGCAGGTTGCTGAGTAATTGTTACAGTCTGTAGGGCTTCGTTTTGAAATAGTGGCCATAAACTGAAGACTTTTCATCCTGTTACCAGTCCCCTGGGCCATGCAGTCCCAGTGTGTGTCATCTCCTATTAGTCTTGATGCAACCAGTGACCTTGTTTGTGTGAGCACATTAAGCACAACATTAATACCTAATTTGACTACTTTGAATTCAGACAGGCTGTAATCAATCATCTGAACTCTCTTGACAGTGAATATGGCTGGGCAGGATAAGGAGAACAGATGAAACGCATGCTTGGGCCTAAACTGTAGGAAATTAGAAATCTGCTTGTGAGCCTGTGTAGCTGCTGTAACTGCAGCAGTTGGTGGAAATGGGTTCTTCACTGGAAAGCAAAAGCGAGAAATTCGTGGTCTTTCTAGTGGTCTGTTCAGCCTTCTTCCTGCCTGTTAAATACCAGCATGGTAAATGAGGCTGCCAAGGTACAGAGGCACCTTTTTAGAAGATGTTACTGGGAGAAGTTCTAACATATTCCAGTTTTTGGATCCCTTCTGAACCCCAGCAGGGTTAGTTTCAGGATGTCAAAGATGAATTATGAGGCAGATAAATGAAAGTGGCAGAGTGGCATGGCTGGATTGAAAAGTGCGGTCAAAACAGCTCTGTTGCTGAGGACATTATTTCCATTAAATGTTTTGAGATTTATTATTGATTTCAGTGAAATTACCCTTGAAAACAGATTTCCTCCAAACCTTTACTTTTAGATATTTGTTTTGGAACTGCTTTAGGAGGCAGAAAAAATGAAACTTCTGCTTCAAACAGTTTTTATGTTTTGAAATTGGCTTTTTTTCACTGTATGAACAGTTTAAAAGATATTATTTATTATTTGTATTCCAGTCATGCCTATGCACTCTAGTTACGGCGTAAACGTCATTCTGCTAACCACAATGCAGACAGGGGGAGGGGGATCAGTTTCTGCCTGAAAAAGCTTTGGGTTTGTATTTCTTACTGGGGCTGCATTGATTGAGGGTGCCTGTTTCCAAAAGAAAGAAAAACTAAAAAGAAGCAGCAAAAAAACCCAA
>JBCJKH010036750.1:37169-47925 GCA_039877255.1 Loriculus beryllinus | reverse complement strand
TAGGCTCCCCGGAGCAAGCGGTTGCAGAGCAGCCAGACTGCCTTTGCAAGCAACCCCCCAGCCCGTCAAAACGAAAAAGAAGCAGCAAAAAAACCCAAACCCCAACCTTCTCATTTTACAATATGTTGGCTGCCTTTTTGTTTAAAGAATTACGAATACATCAGCAGATTTTCCACAGAAACACATATGCTTTCTTCCTGGTGAGCGTGATGACGCACTGTGAATCCTTGAGAGAGGCCTTGAATCTCCATCGCGTAGAGGATAGCGCTGAGGTTGAAATTGAAATTTTAAAGAAGTGTCTTCATTACAGAAGATGCTGGTGGGGCCTCGTTAGCTGAAGAATTGCCATTTTCTGACTTAATTTTTTCTTTTGCCAGCATGGGAACAAAGAAAGAAAGGAGGAGGCAGAATAAAAGCCTGTGTGAGCGTACGTACAGAGGCTGCAGCTCTTAACTGGTAATGGTATCTGGAAAGAGTCCAGGCTGTTGTAAATATGAACTTTTGTCAATATTCCCCAAGCTTCTTTGGACTCTAGGGTGGGCTTTATTAGCTGAAGGTCACACCATTGTGCTGTCTCCCTCTCCTGAGACCTCTGATACCTTCCTGAAAGGACAGCCCATTATCCCTGGGCTTAGAAGCCAGCTTTCTCTTCAGTGGCGCTGAAGCTGATAAGCTTAAGAGGCATATTTCATCCCCCTGCTGCTGCTTTCAGGAGACAAACAGTGTTTATCGTCCCTGATTAATTCCAGTTGAACAAGAAAACAAAATAGGAGGTATGTGTGTGTGCACACGTGCGCGCACACACAGGCACACGGGGTTGACTCTTGGTTTAGGCTGGTGGTCGTGCATAAGGTCAACTCTTCACGCTGGCCATGGTGAGCAGCGCCTGGTGCTGCCCCTTTGTTTTTCCTAGGTGGTGTGTCTGAAGATTGATTTAGTAACATGAGAGGATCCCAGGCTGTGATCAGTGTAAAGAGAAAGGGGTAGAAAGGGGGACAGGGTAGCAGCAGCCTGAGCATCGAGGTTGGAATTGATTTGTGGCAATTAAACATTAAGGTCTGTGAGAGCAGGACCACCCGCTGGGAGAGTGGCTTTCCATCACCTGCGGAAGATGAATAGCCCTAGGAGAGAGAAGGGCAGGGATTTCGTATTCAGCTACCTGAGAAGAATCATAAAATCACACCGTATCTCGCCTCTGTATCTTACAGCCCTGTTCATCACAGCTAAATCCCTTTGCTGGGAATTGTATGCAAGAGAGTTGGAATATATAAATGCTAATTGCTTCTACTGCTTTGGTTTCTCCATTTCAGTCTTTGGATCTGGCTTGAAATTTGTCAGGATGTGTCTTGCTGATTTTTTTGTTGCTACCGTTTGAGTAGGAATGTGTTCCATACATGGCTCCCAGTTTCGTTAGGGTTCCTTTTTCCCTTGTGCTGAGATTCAGAGTACAGAATGAATAACAATGGGTAACATGTGCAGTGAATAGCATATTGTCTCTCTTGGTGCTCCTGTGTCAAATGCCCAGGTAGCGTGCCCCAGTGGCTGGGGCATCCAGGGCAGAGACCTGTGCTATGTGCTCCCCTAGGGCACACCATGCTGTGCAGGACACCTCGCCTACCTGTGCCTGAGGTTTTTTGGTGGAAAATGAGGAGACTGGGACTGTGCATGATGGTGTCTGCAGCTCAAATAAGGCTTTTTACAAAGGACTCTGTATTTCCATCAGTTTTGTTGTGTGGTACTTGCCAAGGTTGAGGAGTGAAGGAAGAAGTCGTACGTGGTTGAAAGGAGCCCGTTGGTATCGGGACCAGAGGAGAGTCTTTACTCTGTAAAACTCTGAATTTTTAAGCTTTTTGCAAAAAAAAAAAAAAAAAAAGAAAAAGAAAGCAAGCTACAAATATTCTAAAGCTGAGGTGAGTGAACTGCTTTCTCTCACTTTGCTTTTTGTTCATATTAAACAAATGGGCCCTGACAGTAGGTGAGGGGCTTCACTGCTCTTCCCCCCACTCTGTGGCAGAGCTGCTGCATGTGGGGCATGTTTAAAGCAGCTTGTAGGTACTCTGGTTAAACTGAACTTCATTTCCTTTGCTAGAACAGACAGAGATGGAACAGTATTAGAAATAATTTTACTAAACTATGTTTACTTCTTACCACTGAAGACAATATTTAAAGATGGATTTTGCTATTACAGCTCCAGTGCTAGTGTAAACAGGGTCTAATGGGAAAGGCTGTAAAGTAATAGGGCTATTGGTCATCTTTGGGGAAAAAGGAATTTACATAATGCATTTCAAACTGGAATGGATCTGAAGCTTCGGCTGACCAAACACAACTAGCATTTCTGCATTAAAATGTGTACAGTAGCATGAAATGGGAGTGGTGGGACTCTAATGCTATTTTTTCAAGGTAAGCTGCACAAGCCTGTGTCTACTGGGGGCACTTATATGCCTTTGTGGATTGGGTTAAATTTATCATTCTTCACATAAAATACAATGCAGTTAAGTTTTAGATGAGAACCTCCTTAAATATACCACAGACTCCTTTTTCAGAGCAAAGTAGATTTAAGGGTTCTGAATCGTTTATGGCTCTTTCTCCAGATCGGTTAACACATTGGAAGGATGCTCAGTAGTCCAGTGGTGCACCATAGACTGCAGTAAGATACGGACTTGCTTGGGCCCCAGGTTTGGTGATAAGTGAAATGTTAATACGTGCTTGGCAGAGCAAGCTCTTCATTTCCCTTAAAATGGAGGGGGCAGAAATGATCTCATTGGACCAGATGTCTTTGAGCTACTGCCCACCATTAGGTATGTCCTAGACAAGATTGATTTACTTGGTGTGGACAGATTATTTCCCTTTCTCTTCCCAAATCTGGTTTGCAGTAGCTGCTAACAAGAGCTTTCCACCTTCTGTATCACGTGAAGCATTTTAGCTCTTGTTGAAATATGAAGCTCCTTTCCTTTATTAAAATTAAGAAGCACTTTCTCACATGGCAAAGTGATAATAAAGGCTGAAATTGGATCTATAACTTCATGAAAAGAAAGAGATTTTTTTTTTAAGGCAAATCATGCATGGTAATACCTCCATTGTTCTCTCACTGTGTTCTTTGTATTGCTTAACTCCCTGCGAACAAAGAACCCATAACTGGAATTGTAAAAATAATCCAGGCATTTGAGTCAAAACTCAAAAGGCCCTTGGGAATCTCATGCAAAGGTGTGCCCTTGAAATGGTGGTTTATGAATTGTCTGAACAGGTTTGAACATCCTGGCCCTGAGGAAAACTATGGGAATTTCGCTGCTGACTGCAGTGGGGTCAGGATTTCACACTTGGTGCTTTGTACGTACATTGAGCGGTGCCGGCTTTCAGGCTTTGAAAAACTCTGACTCCCTCCTTGGAAGCAGGCGGGAGATTTTCTAGTTGGTTGCACTTGTAAATTCTAGTTAAGGGAATTGCTTTTGGTTCCCCCCATCTTTGTCACTTACTTAAACAAATAGGCAAACTGGAAACATGCACTTGCTCAAGCTTGAGCACTAATGCTTCCTCAAGAGCTCTTGTTACTGATCTAGAACTGAAACTGGTTGGGAATGTGGATTTAAGCTAAGGTTCAACCCTGCTTAAATGAAACTAATTCAGCAGAGAGATGGGAAATTTTGTTCCTACTTGCAGATGGCTGAACCCAGCTAGTTTGAAGTGTGAAGGTTTGGTCTCTGAGTTTCAGCAAAGATCAATAAGGAGGCTGCATTATGAATTGAAGCTAAGGGTACTTCTTCACCTATTCTTGCCAAATAATGTGTTTTTAAAAGTACAGGTTTATCCGGGGTCAAAGTCACTGGAAAAGAAGGTACTTAAATGGACAGTGAGGGAATTAGTCCAAAATTTGTGTGCAGATTCAGCTGAACATAGAGGTTAAGCCCTGTCTGAGCAGGAGGTTGAGCCAGGCGATGTCTCTAAGTCCCTCCCACTTATGTGACCCTATGGTTCTCTGTTTGATGTCTCATGCCTGCCCAGGGTGTTTGAGCAAACCCCTCGATTGTTTGACTCTGATCATGATAAACAAGGACATCATATTACTCTACCATGTTCATGGGCCATGGAGAGGAAAGTCACCAGAGTTGTAGCAAATTCCACTTTGTCCTCAAGTCTTCCATATTTATTGTCCACTGGTCAGTGACATCATCTGTTGTTTAAGAGCTGCCGCTGTTGATGGAGTAAGCTCTGTCTATAATGAAAAACAGAACTCAAAGAAACCATAATCCCCAAAACACGTGATTCAGGGCTCCAGGAAAACGGAACACTTAAGTTACCTAATCATGGTTCTCCATCAGGAGAGAAAGTTTAGGAAAAATTACTAGGAAAACCTTTGAAGCCGTCAGCAGCAATATCCCGCAGACTGTTGTCAGTCCAAAGTAGCTCCACAAAGCTCAACAAATTGACGTCTGTTGAACTTGTTTGCATCTCATTCTAGTAGAACTTGGATCAAAAATGTGGGCTGTGTGCCCCTTGTGTTATTATCCGTAGTTGTAAGGGGGAGCTGGAAAGCTACATCCTGTGTACAACATGGAAGTTCATTTGGACTCTTACGCTGCTCAGGGGATCACAGGAATGTTGCAGTGGCTGAAAGCTTGGCTGTAACTTTTCCATGCTTAGCTGTAATGGAATGTGCAAAACATAACAATTCCTTGATGGAGCCTGGAGACACCCAGCCCTGGTGCCAGTAGCAATACACACTGACCACTGCTTAAGGGAGGGATGTTTCTCAGAGGAGTCTGCACAAGGTAACAATCACAGCCCAGCAGGGACAATTAGAGAATGTTAGAAGTAAATGGTTCATTTCCAACTTTTTCTGCCCAAACACAGCCAACAGACACTTAAAAAACCCCTAAATGAAAAAAGCTGGGTTGTTCCTCACTGTAGCTGTGTCTTGAAGGCTTTCCTTAATGAGCTGTCTCCTTCTGTCCAGTATGGAAAGAAAAACAAAAGAGTTAGAGACCTTCCTTTGTCTCCGTGTGATTTTAATCTGATCCATTCATTCCTAATCATCTTGAAGGATTATAAAAGCAAAACCTGTTAGTTCTTACTTCTTTTCTTCCTCTCCCCAACATCATCATTTGTTCTTTTATCATGTTGCATTTCTTTACCCGTGAATCAGCTGCCTTTTAATTTTTTCCTATATAACAGAAATTGGGCAGGGAGGGAGGGGGGTGACAGGACTGCTGCTGTCTTTGATTTGTTCGCCACACAAGTGTTCCTTGGCCTTTCAAACCGAGGAGTGGATGTGGCTCTTGAACAAATTGGACCTACTTGTTTGCTGGCCTAGGCCATCTTGTTATCCAGCCAGCTGTGTTTTGATCTTGGAGGGCCGTTTGAAGATTAAATTGAGACATCTTTTGTTACTATTAAGTGCAGTAATTAAATCAGCTCAGTGTTATTTAAGTGTGGAAAATGTCGCTTCGCTGGCCCATGGGTGCCTGAAGTTGCCATTAGACATCTGTGTTGCTTCCAGTGCTAATGATGAAGAGGTGGGAGAAAAGAGCCAAGTGCTCTCCAAATAATTTCCAACTCTTTCTGGGTTATGCTGCATCCCCTCCCCACCTTTTTGTGTGACGTTTCTCCCCTGTCTCGCCTCAATTCATGAAGAACAAGGTTTTTGAGAAGAAGCTCCAGTTTTTGTGCATCAAGAGCTGGAAGCTCATGCCCTGTCCCGTGTGGAGGGGTGGTGTGCAATGGTGCGTTTCCTGGGTCAGCAGCTGCTGCTCCATCTCCGAGTTTGCAGGCTGTTGGCTCTGTGAATGACAAAGGAGGCTGAGCTAGCAGGATGGATGCAGTAAATGAGCAAAGTTGCCTGCTCCCCCCCTTCCTCTGTAGGGGGGAGTCTGCCAGTCAAGTCGATCATGGCAAGTACATTTGGTCCCATGAGGGTCATTGTAATACAATTTGTGGTGAAGACTGTCCTGACTGTGAAGTGGTGGCACCTGGGGGATGTGAACTCTGGCTTAGGCCAGGGTTGGTATCATTCAGAGGTCACCTAAGGCTTAACAAGCTGAGAGTCAGTTGCCCTTACCCAGCCCCCTTTGCCTTCTGCTTGCCAAGCAGATTGCTTTGAGAGCAGTGGCTGGACGTGATGATTGGCAGCAGGGAGCGGAGCAGAGAGATGCTGGGAGAGAAAGCGAGATCCTCAGTGGGAGAAGCAGTTCTTCGAAGGTCGAGTATGTTTTAATGCCAGGTTAAGTTGTGCAGCAGTATTGGTTCATTGCTACTGGCAGCACTGATCACTTGAGCATTGCCTTACTCTTTCCCATCATGCCCTTTAGAAAACCCGCCTTGCCTCTTGTCTGCAGCTGAACATACAACTTGCTGCTTTTCTGGTTTCCACAATGAAATTCAGCACTCTCACTTCTTGACAGGGGAGCAGAGCGGCAGGCAGGATCACCCTCAGCCTCTTTTGGCTACTGTGCTGCCTGTCGAGGTGAAGCAGTGTGCTCCTCCCCGAGCTCAGGCTCCAGCCTTGCTTCTTAGCCATCTTGTTAGTCTGTCCTCCCGGATGCGCCCGACTATCCGGCTTCCATCTCCAGTAATTGCCCAGCAACATCTATTTGCATTGCTTTGTACACTTCTGTGTTTTATAGAGGGGAAGTGTATTTGCACTTTGCGAGTGTTTTTGAGCTGTGGCAAGGACAGAAGTATGGCAGATGGGTGGAGATGAGAGCATCAGGAGCATGATGAATCTGTTTTTCTTACCTTGTTTAAAATTGCCTGTTAAAATTCAGCAGCCGCACCTCCGATCAGCCTAATAGTGTCTGCCATGTTGCGAATACACAGTCATTAGTTGGTCCAATTCATGCATGCTGAGGTAGGAGGGTGATGTGAATGCAAAGGAGATGGAGAGAATAGGAGTTGGGGGGGCAGAGGAAGGAGGGGGAGAAGCTTGGTAATACAGTGACAATGAAACATACGGTAGTCACACTGGAAAACTTTCTCCTTCATTAGCAGGGATCTGTTGAGTTTCTGCTCACATTAGGGTAATTAACACAAGTACAGATTGTTGAACATCTGTGCAGTTTAACTATATGGCCGGTTCCCAGGCTTTAAACAGGGCTGTGAGGAGCCAAATGCAAAGCAGTATGAAAAGCCCACACACTATTCATTTTACTGAAATTAGCATTTCTGGATGAAAGCTGATGTTGCACGTCGGCTATAAATTTTCTCTGGTCGGTTGCCAGGCTGGCTAATGATCTGAGGGGAGGGTTTGTTAAAAAATGTGAAATTTGTTACTTTTAATATTCTGGAGGGGAAGGTTCTATCTTGCTCTTCCTTTCTTAAAAGGCAAAACAAAAACCCCAGCAAAACAAAGCATATGGGTATATTATATCTAATGTGCTTCTAATCTTTTTCCAGTGGAAACCCAGGAAGGAATTGCTGGTTCAGCCTCCATCAGGGGCTCTTGGCCTCATGGAACCATCATGGCTTTTTAATATTTCTGACCAAACTGCAGTTTTAATTTTCTAGCTTTGTGACAGCCTGGGAGGCTCTGCTTACAATGTGTTGTATGTACGAGCTGTGTAAATGAAATGTGGAGTTGTGTGTGCAGGATGGTGGTTATAACGGTATCGCCTCTCTGCACATCATCATCCCATAGCCCTGTATGTGGACGTAGAGTTACCAGGACAAAGGTTTAGCTGTATTTGTGGAGAGCCTTCTACATTGATTATCCCAGAGGACTGTTGTTGTGCTTTAGCATCGTCAAGCTTCCTCCTTGCTCGTTTTAATCTTGCCAGCTGAGAGCATCTGGGCCACAAGGCTTGACAGGCTCTTGACTGTAATGGCTGGCAGCAGCGAGTTCTCCACAGAGGGCCCTTCATGCCACAATTGCCTCTTACACCTTGGTTCATCAGAGCCAGTGCTTGTTGGCCTTCAGGCTATGTTAGCAGTACCACTTAATACTTAAGGTTTTTGTTGTTCTTCCCTGTGTGGATAGGGACAGGGAAATCATCCTTAAACAGATGGTTTGTGAAGCCATCTTCACATGGGCTTCTGACACTGACAGTTCATGGTCATGTTTCTGATAAGTGGATATTTTCACTTCTTACCTGGAAATGTTCACTGTTGAGGACAATGATACTTGACTATCCTCGATTTTCTCTTCTTGATGGGATTCCCCTTGCAACTGTTTTTCTAACCGTCTTCTGGTGTTCTGCAGTGTTCTCAGCTGTGTATTGACTTGGGTGTTCTGGCTGTACCTATACTTCAGCCTGTGAGTGATATAACTGCATACCTGAATATACAAACACACCTGGGTTTGTATACAATTAAATTAAACACATTTGTTCAGATACAGGATTTAACGTACGCTGAAATGAAATAAAAACACACACAAAAACCCCCAAACTGACCAGATTTTTTTCATGGGTGTAATTGCTATGAGGCAGATAAAGCTCAGCTGGGACAACAGTTAGTGTACCATGTGTGTTAGGGAGTTTTATTTTAATGGAGAAGACATTCATGTGTGGAGATAAAAAGCCTAGCAGTGTGCATAAAAACAATAATCCTCGTTAGCTCTGTTTTGTCCCCGCTGGTTTCACTAAGCAAAAAAAATGTTGTTCTTGGTGGGTTCTTTTAATGTAATCCCTGTGGGCTGATGTGAACAGAGCTGACCTTTGAAACCCTACTTACATTTGAGAAGGTTTGTGTATTTTTTCGTGTAATTGGGAAAGGAAGGGACTTGGTGGCTTGGAGGAAATGTAATTCTTGCCAAGAGTGCAGTGATTTGGTCCTTCAGTCCACCCTCACCTCCTGCTCTTTAACAGCTTGCGCTCCAGCACAGAATTTAGCTTGGCATCACTTGAAGTTGTTGGTTAAATTGTTGCTGTCGCACCCACCAGCTCCTCCACAGTCTGCTTTGTGACCAAAAAACCTTCAGGGACCAAAATGCAGTCTTCAGACTCAGCACTGTAAATGCCTGGGCTTCAGGAGCACCATCACCCACATGCCTGTAAGGCAAGCCCCGTAAATACAGTTCTCAATGCTTTGTCATTGCAGGATTGCTTTTTAGGGTGAAGGTGTCCCCACAGGCCAGACTTGCTGAATCATATAAAACTATGCAACTGTAGTTAAAGATGTGGTGTATTTTTGAAGAGCTAATTTTGTTAATCTAGTCCAAAGGGAAATTCAGGCTGGCCTACTTAGTCCTCTGACAGTTTTGCAGATAATTATTTGTGTGTGTGCACATGGATGCACACCAGCTTAGTTGGGAAAATCAAAATTGAGTCAGAAACTGGAGAGTGCCATGTATGGATGGGACAGGGGAGTGGCGATGTTTTCTATTCAGAACATTACAATGAGGAATTGTTTAATCACAGTGATACTGCATTAAGCAGTGTGTTTTTCCCTGGACTTGATGATTGTCAGTAGTACTTACAATATTGGCAGAATTGTGTCAGTTAAGTTGATGAGGATGTCCAGTCTTACCATTGTTGACATCTGTGGTCCCTGGATTTGTACCCCATGTGTCTCTACTTGGATTTTATTTGGTCTCATTCTAAGAAAACCCAGCTCTATACAAGACAGTGAAGCTCAAGAAAAAAACCCCAACAGTATTCCTATTAAAACAGACAAGCATGGATTATTCTCTGTGACTGTTAGGCAAACCAGTGTCACCTATTTGCATATGCAGAACTGACTATGAAATTAAAGGGCTGCTGTATCTCCAGATACGCTGCCAAAATGAAACAAAGCGTTCCTTTATGAATACCTCAGCTCTTCCTCAGCCCTACTTCTTGAGAATATTTCCCAGACACTGGACTTAAAATGTCTATTCTGTTCCTGGAGAGCAGAAAAAGGTAATGCATGCAGGGAAGTGGTTTCAGAATTGTGTAAGAAAGCAGAACTGCAGCTGGTGAAATGGAGACACGTGACTGTGCCCGAGACCCCAGATAACTCATTTCACTTGCAGTGAGACTACTTGGAATGATTTTTCAACCAGATTTTTCTAGCATGTACATGGTAATCCCTGCCCAGCTGGGAGACTGTAGGGCATGCACTGGGAAACTCAGGGACATCATTTTGAAGGAGTCCGAAAGTTTCCTTGGAGGTGCTGTTTCATCATCACTAAGCTAACTTCTGCAAAGCAGCAAGTTCTCTGTGTTCTTCTACGTCCTCACTCTGAACAGGTTGTTTCATTTATTTACCTAAAAGAAGCTCAGAGAACCTGGATGTTGTTTTAGGTATGCTGCATCTCTTCAGCCACCTCTCAGACCTTTATCAGACACCAGACTGAGCCCTTCTTGCTAATCTTGCAGTTGCGTGGTTGGAATTACCTCCATTGTGTAGATGGGAACACTGAGGCAGATTTGAAATTACTTGCCCCAGGCCACCTAATGCTGACAATAGACCACACAGTCCCTCAGCCTCTTTTTATGCCAAAACCATTCTCTTGTGTCAGCGTATGGAAAAAACCATAGTTGGGCGAGCGGAGAGCAGCGTTTGTTGTGATAACAATGTACGTTCAGTCCCAAAAGGCCATCGGACAGTGATGGATACATTGCTGTGAAATTAAAATCGCCATTGATGCACAGAGGAAGGGCTTCTGTGCAGGCAGGAGGACACGGGAGCAGGCAGGCAGTGGTTCGCAGGGTCCAGCAGCCCCTGCGCCAGGCAGCCCATTTGCATTCTTCTGTCAGAGGGTTGCAAGCTGCCAGCTCGTTCCATGGCCAAAGCCGGGGAAAAGGGGCCACGGCGGTGCGGGAGAACTGACGTGCTTTTCACCAGC